>CM072893.1:34531235-34576235 GCA_037013685.1 Acridotheres tristis
AAAGACATCCTATTTTTTTTTTTTTTTGCCAGAATATGTGAACAAAGAGGAGCAGGGACCCATTCAATGAGAACAAGACAAACGTGAAGGGAAGAAGGGGACAGCAATAACCACAGTACCTGCAGAAGGGAAAGTAAAACCGTATTGAGGAGATCAAAGATAGATCTGAATGATGTAGTGATAATTTAAGCATTCAAGGAGTGATTAGAAAAGGGAGGTGGCATGGATGATAATTATCTAATGAGGAAGGAAGGACTAACAATGACAAATGAGGACTCAGTGAACACAAGTCTGGAGCATGAGCCCAGAGCCGTGTCAGGGCCACCCAAAGCCACCCAACAGCCCCAGCCACCAGCCCCCTCCCTTGGTCATGGCTTTCCAGCCTGGCAGGAGCCAAATGTGCCCAGAAATCTTTGTGGCACCTTTGGCTGGTGGTTCTGGTGGTCCCATCCCAAGTCTGGGACCCCAAGATGGTGAGCAGGCTGTAAGCATAGTGGGAACAGGGTGGAAAAACAGGAGGAAAGAGCTGTTAGGAAAAAGGAACTGGGGAAAAAAAGGCAGAATTTGATGAAATGAGAAAAGGAAAAAGACACTGGGTAAGATAAATATGTTGGAGATCAGCAGAAAATGATCCAAATGTCATCAGTGAAGGTGAAGGTCCAGATCAAAGAAGACTTGGAAGCCTACAAGAGAAAAGAAAAGGGAGGAAAATAAACCAAGGCAAATAATTAACAAAGTATAAAGAAATAATATCTTTTATAGATAAAAGAATGCAGGAAGACAAGGCAAGGATGCAGCAGAGCATGGAGCATGAGAGGGGACACAGGGCAGCAGGAGACATGAGAGGGTGGCACTGGGTGACAGAAAACCAGCAGAAAATTCATCTGCTCTCTGAAACAGAAAAGCAGACAATCTGAAATTCGGATCCTGCAATTACCAGGGCCTTAGATACGTCTAAAAGAGAGATCAAGACAATATTTTTCTCCATCGGGACTCCCTCATTAATAATAGAAGTGGGATTTCTTTTTAAGCGTGACGTTCGTCACCTTTCCTTCTGCTCACACAGGCAGGGGGTGCCAAGGCAAGGGGTGCCCTGGGAGCATCTCCTGCTCTTCCATACCCCTGGGAAAAGCACACTGAGCTCTCCCCATGTCCAAGGAGAGGTGACATCCCGCTTGGCTGGGATACAAAACGCTCTTGCCTCTGGCAAATCCCCTTTTCCCAGTGAAACCAGGGCTGAGCAGCACCAACACTTGGCAGAGTTTGGCCAAGGGGGTTGCAGTGATGCTGGGACAGCTCCTCTAGTGACCACAGGGAAGGAAAGAAGTGGCACAGCCTCTGCAAAATCCTGCTGCTTCCCAGGGTCGGGTAAGTCAGGAAGGTTCTGGGCAGTGTGCACAAACTGAGCACAAAAAGAGAAAAATCTGGCCAGGGTTCATGGGAGAACTTTGATATCTCACACTCCTGCACAAACACCCTTCACACCCTCCATGGATTTCTGGCACATCATAGGAATCAGCTGTCAATTTCTTTTATGCAAATCATATGAAAATCTCTGTAGGCACACAGGAGAGAGGAGGAAGTGTGGTTATAAACACCCAGAAACACCAGAGCTGTAAAGAGAAGGCCATGGAAATCTGCATGTGTTTTTATTCTTAACAAATTGATCATTAGCCACAGCATTAATAGCAATTCACCACGCTGGACCTGATTTCAGAGCTGACAAAATTCATGTCAGACTATTTCCACATGAAATACTGATGCTCCAGGCACGTACCTGCAGCATCCAAACCTGGACAGAAATGGACCTTCCACTTGTCTCACCACATTCCTCTTGGACCACATGGTATTCCCATGTGGAAACACATTTCGAGAGCTGGGGAATTCCAGCTTGGAAATCCTTCCCAGGCCTGGGTTTCTCCTGACTCTCAGCTCCATTCCCAGGCTGCCAAGCTGACTGCAGCTTCAGTTAGGGAGGAGTCTCCCAGGGTGACAACACGGTGACAAACAGAGTGGAATTCATCACCAACATTAACCCCTGGTGTCTTTGCCGTGGGACACATCCTGAGGTGCTGTCCCAAGGATGTTTTTCCCAATTGTCCAATGAGCTCCTGTCCTGTCCTGGCTGCACTGACACACTTTAAATCCGGGCTGGCTGTACAATAAATTGGCCTTTTTCCCCAAAAAAAATCCGTGTGTGTTGCTGTCCTTTCTCTCTCTTTGCAGCGCAGTGACCACATTCCCACATCACTGAAAAAATCCATCTCATATTATAGCATTGGGTATGAGCTCCACAACGGGTTTAAAATCATCCCCATGTTGCATATGGAGCTGGGCCCTGCCAGAACAAGGTGCTGGTTTCACGAGGTGTTTTCCATGGAAATGAGCTCTGGAGAAGGAAGCTGTGGGAGTCTGTCAAGCAGGCAGCAAACTCAGGTCTGAAGTGTGGCATTTCCTGATGCACATCCTTAATTACAACAACAGAATAGAGAGTGTGGAGGAGGAACTTTTACAGAGCGTTAAAGGAAGGAGTGATAGGTGGTACAGCTGTCTGGATTTCCTTGGAAAGACGAAGCAATATCATTTATTAATTATGCTGAGGTAACTGGGAAAAAATTTAAATATAGAAATACCTGAAACCAGTAATTGGCTGGAAAGTCCCCCCCCCATCTTACTCTGCTGCTGTAGAAATTACCAACAAAATATATTCTGCTTCATTTCCCATGACACTAAACACTTGGAATATGGTTCCACATCTTAATATTATTGAAAGATGAAGTGACATTATGAAAAAACCTAACGCAGAGCTCCTCTCTTCCTGAGCAGGCAGTGCCAGCTCCATCTCCTGGAATATAAATGCTCCTTTCTTTTGCACCTGGCAATGTGGAGGACCTGCTGCACAAATCTGGTCTCAAAATCATCCTTTCCCTCATGCTTTTGTTCCATGATTGACTGGCAAAAATAAGGAATCAGCAGACTGGTTTTCAGCCTCCAAGATGAGCTGCTGGACTTCAGAGTTGTGGGCAAACATTTGTGAAAACACGACAAAACTGTATAAACGTGACCTGACATCAGTCAACATCGAATAATTTAGGGATAGCACTCATCACCCGCAAAGGAGGAGCATGTCCATGACATAAATGTGCAGAAAGCTGTCCATGGATATGAGGAAAGCAAGAAGGAATGGGACAACTCCTCTCCTAAATCACCTGGAAATCCCCAGCCTGGTGCTCCATGGAGAGGTGCCTCCACCAGCCTTCCAAAGAGCTGGATGAGCTCCCAGGCTGGGCACTGGTGCTCCATGCATCACAGACTGATCACTAAACTGGGCTGGAAATCCCCACTGAGGAAGGAGAGAGACAAATCGTGCTGTTCTCCAGCAAAAAATTGGTTTGATGGATCAGAGCTGCAGAGCAATTGACGCTGCTAAGCTGTGATTTTTATTTTAAATAGAATACTTCAGGTATAAGTGCAAAATATTTCTCTAGCTGTAAGACCTACATCAATTAAAATGGAGCATCATAGGTCTTAAACATTCAAGATTTAATTGTCAAAAATGAGTAAATTCTAGGTTAAATCTATTATTCCAGCCTTTTAATCCTATGGGATAAAGGTGGTTGACAGATTATATATCCAGCCCCACTCAAGAGGAGCAGTAGGGCTGGCCAGAAATAGGGTGAAACCATTAAAGAATAATTTCCACTTCTTTCCAAAGACATTTATTTCTGTTTTACAAGGCATAACCAGTTTATTTTGATGGCTACCAGACCCACTAATTTCTCTTGGAATCACACAAAATGATTCCTCAAGAACCACCATGCCAGGCAGTGTAGGAAACACACCTCAGAGTGGTTGTTAAAGAGAAATTCCTTGGAAGTTTGACTTGGCATTCTTCAATTACTACTCTAATTATTCTTCTATTACTTAGGCAGTGAGCCAAAGGTTTCCTGGGTGCAGAGGAAGTTAATAGGGGAGATGAAGCGAGATTGTGAGGCCATGTCAGCATATGTTCATTAAAACCTGATTTCTTCAGCATTAAACTCACTTCTGGCACCAACAACGTCCTACTCTGCCTGTGTATTTAATGATAAAAAAATAAGAATAATTATTTACAATATTTCCTGACCCAGTTTCTTTGGTTGTTTGTTCAGAACTGTACCTATTCTTTTTTTTTTTTTTTTTTAAATGAGGAATTCATTGGGAAATCTACAGTAAAGAAGGTGCCGTCTCCTGTTCGTTGCTAGAAGGAAATTAAGGAGTTTCCAAAAGCTTCCCAGTAATCCCCACTGCTTTCCAGTGTTCAGTGGTGGATATATATAATTACATATGAAAAAATTACATTTGAAGAAAGTTATTTGAGTTGCAAAGCCAAGTACTTGAAAGTTAAGAAATGGTATTTTTACCATTGCCTGTGCAATCCTGGTTCTTCCCACTTTTGTATCCAAGTTCTAATATTAAAAGAGAGGGAATGGGAAAATATTACGTGGTTATGTAGTTAAAGATTGGATCGTAATGCACGTGCTCCTGGGAGCAGAACTGGGGTTGCAGACATATGTAACTGTAAATCTGGCATTCCTGAACATCCAGATCCTGCCTATCCAAACCAAATCACTTCCTTTTAACATATTTTTATGTAATTTCCTGGTTTCTTTCATTTCTAAGGGAATATTTATAAAGCAAATCATCTTATGCAGAGCTGTTTAAACTAATATTGATTTCTTGCGTCCAGTTCCCTTTCTTTTTCTCCCTCTTCCATGCTTGATCACCTTCTTTTCCAGGGAAAATACAGAAATATTCCCTCTGTGGAGGCACCTGGGGGGTGTTGGGGAATACTGGGAGAAGATGCAGGGATTAAGGTGATGTTGGGCTCCAGGGTCAGGGTCAAGATTCTTTGGAATTTCATAAAACCCACCTGTGACCTGGGAGCCAGAGGAGGGAAACTCCAAGGAAAAAAAAAAAAAAAGCCAAAGGGGCTTCTTAAAAATCAGTTTATAACTCAGTTAAAGCTGAGAGGCATTTTGTGGGACTAGAAAATGCCCTTCTCTGCCCTGAAGGCTGCCTTCCTGCCAAATTTCAAGTCGGATTTCAGGCAGCTGTTGGAGCTTATCCCAAAAAAACCCAAGAAAACCAGTCTTGAGAATCACCCCCAGCATGGAGGTCCGGGTGGCCAAGGGGCTCCTGCTGAGAAATGTGAGGGGCTCTCCTCTGATTTTTTGAAGTCTGAGGAGTTTGCCATTGGTGGTAGAAGAAGAAGAAAGTCATCTCTGAATTTCCAGCCCCTCAAGGCTCATCCCCAGCTCATCCCATTGGAATGAGTTGGGACATTAAAGGAAAGACAGAAGAAAAAATCTCTTGTAGATGTTGGAAACTATTCTAAATCCTTCCTGGACAATCTGCTTATTGAATATGTTCATTTAAATTTACTTCACAGTCAAGGAAAACGAGAATTTAAAAAAAATAAATGTTTATTAATGCATATTACAAGCAAAATAAATCCACTCTCTTCCTCCCCCTCCACCCCAAACTCAGACCAGAGAGAACCTGAGCTGCGCTCAGCATTAATTGTAAAAATCTATATATTTTAATTTTTTTTTAAAGTCGGCTTAACAAAAACACAATTCCATGGATCACCAATAAACAAGTTGTTTGTTTTTTTTTTTTTTTTAAATTCCCTTTCAAAATTATGAAAGGAAGAAAAAGTATCTAGGTAGCCAAATCTCGAGGATGTCTTACAGCATATTAGGTATAGATCCAACCTCAAGGAATTTTTATTGACCTCTCAGTGCTCCCAAACTCAGCAAAATTCCCCCAAATCAGAGCTCAGTGTCCCACAGCAGAAGCTGCCAAACGTCTCCCCACGGCTGAGGACCACGGGCTGTGTTTCTGTGGCTTGGAGCCGTGTCCTCACCCCGCGGGGAGGCACAGCACTTTGCATGTCTGGCATTTTTTAGTGCACAGTGTGGATATTCAGAGGCGAAATCCTTGGATTCCACATCCCTGCTTCAATCTGCAGGGATCAGGAGCTGAGGGTTTGGCTCTCAGCTGAGTTTGGCAGGAGCTGCTCTCTGTGCAATGCACCAGCACCAGAATCCTCCCTCCCCAGCCAGCCCTGAGCATCTCCCACCTCCAGAACCCTTTCTCCTTGCTGGTTTTCTGGGATATTTTTCATTTTCTCTTTTCATATTTACATATATATATATATATATATATGTGCACAAACAATGGGATGGGAATGCTGGAGCAGCTTTTATTCCATCACAACCATCAGTCTCATTTTACAGAACCAAACAAGGGAGATGGAGCAGCTTCAGCTGCTGGCACAGCACACCAAGTTCTCTTTGTGACAAAGTCTTTTAACAACTTTCCAGCCAACAGCATCATATTAAAATCTGACAAGTATTTCTCAGGCCAATTAATAAAGTTACGTGTACATCTTGCTTTGAACAATGCTGCTTGTAATAGATTAAAACAATGGATAAAGCTTCATTATTAAGCTTACATATTTCTACTCTCTTGCTTAACATATTTTCCTGAGGCCTATCTTCACACAGCTCACAGCCCCATTGTTTCTTGTCCTTGCATCTTCAGCATCCTTGCATTTCTCCATCCTGAATTTGCTTTCACACGGCTTTCTGAGAGTTTTATACCTTTTCTATTTCCCACATTTCCCGAGGTGTGAAGTTGCCTTTCCACACAATATTGGCAACCTGTCCTAAGCATTATTCCTTCTGTTGTGTCCTATTTGTTTTCCCACAGATCACCCTGCTTTAAAGCACAGGGATGCAGAATCCAGAGGGGTTTTGGGGGTGATGGGAGATCAGGGAGGGGTTTGTGCCCAAATTCTGCAGCCCTGGCTGGGGTGGGTGCTTCAGGCTGAGCATCGTCGCTGGGGGAGCTGGTTCTGGCTGGGCTCTGGGCAGGAACTTTGAAACAGAAGCACTCGGGTCAGTACTGGGGGTGATGCTGTCCTTCCCCTCTGTGTGTGACGTGGACAGGGGGGTCAGAGGATCTGTGGCACATTTGCAGAGGACACTGAGCCGTGTGGGGCAGTGACAGGCTGGAGGGAAGGGCTGCACCCACAGGCACCTGGACAGGCTGGAGAACTGGGATGATGAAAAACTCCTCATGAGCCAGCAGTGAGTGCTCCCAGCCCAAAAATCGACTGAGCCCTGGGCTACATCCAAAACACTGCGGGGAGCAGGGGAGGGAGGTGTAGCGAAAGGACAAGGAGCAGTGGGTACAAAGTGAAAGAGGGGGAATTTAGTTTGGATATTGGGAAGGATTTCTTCCCTGGGAGGGTGGGCAGGGCTGGCACAGGGTGCCCAGATTTGCTGTGGCTGCCCCTGGATCCCTGGAAGTGCCCAAGGCCAGGCTGGAGCAGCCTGGGACAGTGGGAGGATGAAATTATATTTAGTGTCCCTTAACATTCTGTGAAGGTCTCTGGAGGTGAATACAAATGTTCTCATGAACCAGAAACCTAAAAGGAGGAAAAACTGCATCCCATTAACTGGAAGCTGTTGTAGAAACCACACACCGTGTGCCAGTGGTTAAACTGTGGTTCACCAGAGGCTGATTCTGAGCTGATTTTTCTGGCAGAAAAAAAAACCTCAGCCATCCCTAATTGTGAAGCAAAGGGGTGAGGAAGGGTTTTAGAGTCACCTGTGTCACCCTCACCCACGAAAATCTTCACCCACTGTGAACCCAACATCTACTGCTTCACCTCCAAACCCATCTGCCACCACCAGGGACATCTACCAGCTCCTAAAACACCTGCTCCGAAATCTCTGCTCATTGCAATTAAATATTTAGATAATGCTTCATTTATGAAAATTAGATTTTAGACGTGAATTAGGACTACCTTAATTATTACACTAAAACATGGAAATGATAGTATATTATTAGAAACATATTTTTCTTGCAAAACTGTGTTTGCAATCGCGCCAGGAAAAAAAAAAAAGTTATGAAATAGAGTTTTTATAGTAGGTGTTAATTCTGAATAATTAGGATTAGGCACTGGGGATTTGCAACCCAAATAAAAATTTCCTAATTAACCCTTATATTGGCCCTAACAGAAAAGCCAAATAGTTCAGCAATAAAAAAAAAGAAAAATGGAGAAAAAAAAAAGCTCTCCACATATATAAGTGGATATGTAATAGTCTAAAGCAAAATGGGATTTAAAGACACCTCCTGGAAAATGTTTACAAACCCATACAGAGAGCTGGGATTTGGATTTGCTATGATGTGATCAACATGATCCAGATATTTTAGGATCACATCCCAATGAGGAAAAGTGAAATCATCTCAGGTCCTTTTCTTCACACTCTCTTAATGCTGATGCTATCTTGCTTAATTTCCGATTATAATGATTAATAGGGCTTATTTGGGCTTTTTGGGATTTTTTAATTGTCTAGATTTTCTTAAGTATCCCGTGGCATGTCCAGGAAGTGATGTATTGATAGGAATAAGAGCTGGCAGTCCCTTGGGAAACATTCCAGCCAGGAGGGACACAAGGGCAGGGACTGGAGCCTCCTCAGCTCGGGCATCACCTTTTGGAGCTGCACTGGATCCATCTCTCCTTTTAAAGGTCCTCAGAAAGCAGCCCTGAGCAACAGCACTCCAAAGTGAGGGGGGACAAGGAGGAAGGCAGAAAATAATTCTCATCCTCAGCCAAGGGCAAGAAGAGAAGCACAGAATGTCCTGAGTTGAAAGGGACCCACGAGGATTGAGTTCAACTCCTGTGCCTGCACAGGACACCCCCGAAATCCCACCCTCCAAACAATCCTGGGGCTCTGGCTCTTCTGGGCTCACAGAAACACCAAGGCACTGCAGAGGATCTCCAGTTCATTTCTGTGCCCGAGGTGTAACAGTCAATGCATAAATCCAAGGTAAAATCCACCCTGCTCCAGTTCCATATGTTTTAAAGCTTCTTCTATTTTTATTTCCTAGACAGACTTGGCAAACTGCAGAAATACGAGCTACAACTTGAGCTGAAACAAGACCTGGCCAAACTTTGAGGTTGCCAGGGTCTGAGATGCATGAAAAATCGAGGCAGCTCCCTCTAGATACGATCATTTTCTGAGTTAAGAAAACACGGAGGCATCCGTCCAGCAGGTGAAATGTGCCAAATGTCCCAGTTTGCTGGAAAAATGTGGCACCAGGTTCACTCAATGCTGCAAATTCTCCTCTCCCGCTGCATGTGGATGGATATGGATCACCTGGATGAGAATTCATTACCTGAATCACCAGGATGAGAACAGCAGGACCCCATTGACAATCACAGGACCCAAGGGAATGGCTGGAGCTGGGCCAGGGGAGGTTTAGGTTGGATTTTAGGGAAAGGTTCATCCCCAGAGGGTGCTGGCACTGCCCAGGCTCCCCAGGGAATGGGCACAGCCCCAGAGCTCCAGGAGTTTGGACAGCACTGCCAGGGATGCCCAGGTTGGGATTTTTGGGGTGTCTGTGCAGGGACAGCAGCTGCTCTGATGACCCTGGTATGTCCCTTCCAGCTCAGGACATTCCCTGATTCCATCAAAGGGAGTTGTGCCCCAGGACTGATTCCTGAACAATGCTGGCACAAGAGAGAGGAAGATTCATGTCTAAAAAGTTCCATCAGACCAATATTTAGCCAACATTAATTACCACCCTTATTAAGAATGAGCTGAAACATTGGTGAGTGTTTACAGATACATGCAAAGTGCATGAAACTGGGACAGCACAAAGCTTTCTAATAACCATTTCAGGCTCCAATCATTCAAATAACCACAGACAACACTTTAAATAACCTCAAATGCACCTTGGTTTAGCTCAGAGAAATACACAGTGCAGTATATTATATACACACCTCGTGCCTTGTGAGCGCTCTCTCTCCAGCTTGCTCCAGATGCTTTGCAGCTCCCAAATCCCTTGGGATGCCCCCACAGCATCCACTGCTCTCCCAGGCCCCATTCCCAACACTCCAGCCCCACCATGGGAGCACTGCCAGGCTGTTACCCACAGACCACGCTTTGCCTCCCAGGAAAACCAGGATTTTGCTCAAGGTTTATAGATTCAATCAAACCTCCTCAAACAATTCCCATGGAAGTACTCCATATACATGAGGCTGAAGCCTTAATTTTTTAAGTTTGCTTTTCCCCTGCCGTACAGATTAAATACATAATTTGATTTCATCTCATTCAATTTTAAAACGATTAATCTTATCAAAACCCACACGAGTGGTCCCAGCTCGGTCCAGCTGGACAGGTGCATCTCAATTCCAAGGCAAACACCCATCCTTGACCTGGATTTTGTCTCCATGCACCAGGAGCACTGAGTCCCTGTGCCCAAAATACTGTCTCCAGTTGAAAAGAGAAGCAAAATCCAAATTCCCAAGAGCTCCACAGAGCCCAAAAAGAAAAGCAGGGTTCCATTTTCCTCTGCTGGCACGCTGCCTCCTGCAATGTAGGCTGGATTTCCTTCTTTTAAAATCTGGGAACAATATAAATGGGAGATAACTTGCAATCCTTAATGCTTTCCATCCTCTTTGCAAAATCTTTTTATAATGCTCAAATAGTTGGCTTCCAGTGATGATCTTATAATGATCCTAGGGAGTACTGAGAAACTGCGAGTAAATTCAAGTCAAATACATTTTAGAAAATTAATACAATATCACAGACCTTATATTGAATAATTTTCATTACAGGATATAATTCTCTTACTGGGGAAGAGCAATAACATGGTGATTGTTGATGTTGCCAGTGCTTTTTCTGTATTTTTTTTTTTTAAATCTGCAATACTTAGGCAGTAAATTGTGCTGTTATAGTTGCTCAGCAACCATAACTTCTGCATACTCACCTCCCATGGTTTTGTAGCAACAACAATCTTATGATAACAAGGGGATGGGTATCTTTTTTTTCTTTTTTTTTGTAATCAAGATTCTCCTTGATATGCAAATGTATGCAACATTTAATGTATTATGTATGGGAAAAAATTAAAATAATTATTTCATTTGAGTAATGAGCCTTAAGTGTTGATTTCGGATTTCGAAAGGCAGGAATGGACCTGCTGAAAATTTGATACCAATAAACAGAGGAATCTACTGGCATAGAGTAAAACAATTATCTTCTCCTTGGAACACCTGCTATTTACATATCTCAACTGTGAGATACAAAACAGGAACAGGGAGAACGTTCTGGCTTTGTGGGTTTGAGTTTTGGAGAAGAGCAAGTGGCCATTTAAGACAAAAGGAAAATAAGTAAATGAAAAAAAAAACAAAAAAAACCCAAGAGAAATGGACTCAGTAAATTCAGCACCTGCAGAGCAGGACAAAATTATGTTAATCTTCTCCAGAGAAACTTGGTTTTCTTGGGTAGACCTCAATTCAAGCATTAAGAGCCTGAGAGAATTTTGGGCAACCCCAAAGCAAGAGACAGAGGGACCTGGGTTCCACATCTCCACCCAAAAGAAAAAAAAAAATTAGATTTTAACAATTGTTTTTTCTTATGGACTTAGTTCTTATGTACTTTTCTCTTTGGACTGAGGTGGAATTTGCTCATGGATGTGCTGTTGTACCTCACCAAGACTTTAAAAAAGCATTTTTCCTTATTTGCAAAGTTTTGCTGGGGCTTGGGTTTTTTTTGTTTTCAGAATGGTCCTATACTCATGGTACATTTATTTTTATCCTTATCTTGTACATGAAGAGAATAAAAAACTAAATACAGAAGTTATTACATCATCCTGCAGGAACATCAATGGACCAAAGTGATTCTCTTCATGATTGTTTTAATTAGGGAAAAAGCAAAATTATCTACATTTCTGTGTTAATTGCTAGAAGGAAAAGAATGATTTGATATTGCACTCTGTATTTGGAGAAATCTGTGATGGCACAACACCTCTGAGTGATTTTAATTATTTAATATAACAAGTTTGCTTCCTTTCAAGTAGAATAGAATTTAACTTTTTACACCTGCACCAAGTTTGGGTTCAGCTTTAATTTCACTTTCTCATTTGATTCAGATTTCCCCAAAATGAACACAATTGAGGTTCTTCTTTTTGGTACCTGGGATTTAATGGCAAATTTATGTGGCACCACAGAAGAGGGAGCTGCTCTGGGCATCAAAGAGGGAATTTTCCCTGTTTTATCTCTGCCTAATCAGGACGTCCTCCAAATTCTGGGAAGCTCTGTGAGTACTTGAACATCGTGTTTCTTTATTAAATGCCCTAAATGGAGCCTCCTGCTCTGGAATGTTGCTGTTGAGTGCCAAGACCCCTCCACCTGAGCACCACAATCCATGGTGCTCTGCTCGAGTTGAGATCAAACCAAGAATTGCACTTTTCTACTGCCCTGAGGCCACCACAACAAAATTATCTGCCAAGCAGCACGACTATAAATAGAAAAATAAAGAAATCCGCCCTGGACTCTTTAGAGAAATGACTTTTTTTCAGCTATAGAAAGGGAATAGAAAGTGGCTTCCCACTGCCAGCAGCCTCCTGGTCCTCCACCAGGATATTGCTGGGCACCTTTCCCAGTCACCTGCAAGAAACCCTCCCTCACCCAGCCCTCAGCTCTTCCCAGGGCTGAAAGCATTTAAACAAAGCTTTAACTCAGATGTGCCATCAGAAGTGGCAGTGCAGGGAAGCTGCCACATCCCTGCAACACACTCAACATTTTCCCCAAGGACCTCGTGGTCCGGGTTCCAAATATAATTAGGAGAAATTTCAAACACTGCTTTAGATTACGTATACAGTAACACACAGCACTGACATAACTGTAGAGGATATTTCTTCCAGTCTTTAATCATCAAGTCATATTTTGTCTTCTTTACATATAGGTCATTTCTTTGACAGAATAAATTATGATTAGCCTCTTAGTTTAAATGTAAAATTTAGCAGAACTATAGTGTCACTGCTCCCTGTGTTCTTCCTTTCAGTATTTCTCTTTCATTAAAACTGCCTTTGAAATCTTTTACCCTCTACTCCATCTGAAGCCCAGGGAGGACACTCTAATTTCTGAAACCCTGTCTGTGCTAAAGGAAAATGTGGAGGCTCAAGCTTCTGCATCATTTTTTTTTCCCCTTTTTTTTTTTTTTTAGGATACCAAGATCACAGTGATGCCGGTCTACAACAGGCAGGGAGCAGCCAGGCAGAATATGGGATGTGCTGGGAGATTTTTCATGCAAACTGGGTCTTTTCTTAGAGCACAGTTCTTCCCTTAATATCCAAGGAACAAGACCAAACAGAAACAACTATTCTTTGTTCAGACACAAACCTTTCCCTTCCCCAAAATTTTAGATGCTGTATATGGATGTGCATATATAAAATATTTACTCTGAACAGAGACAACTTATGAAATTCAACAGGCTGGGCCCTTTTGAACATCATAAACTTTGCTGGCCAGGCTGATGTGTTCATGCATAATTTTCACTGCCTCCAGAAACTCTTTTTCTCCTCGATTCTCTTTGCAGCTCAGAAGTGTTTGGAGAGTGCACAACAGCTCCCTGCACATCCCAAAAGGTGCCAGGCACTGTCCCCACTGTGTAAAAACTCTGATTGCTCAGGGCATGCCAGAGCTGTGCCAAAATCCCAGCCGGGATCACGTTGGGAATCAAACACTCACCCCAACTGGGGCAGCACTTGGCTCTTGCTGCCACACCAAACTCCATCCAAAGTCCCAGGGAAAAGCTCTTTCCCACAGTGTTTTCACAAGGCCCTGGGTGCCCATTAACAGGTACAGAATCATGGAATGGTGGACTGGTTTGTGTTGGAAGGGACCTTAAAGCTCACACAATTCTCACTAGACCAGTCTGCTCCAAGCCCTGCTTAACCTGGCCCTGATTTGTTTAAGCTGACACCAGCATCAAGGCAAAAAATATCGGAAAAGAGAATAAAAAAATCAAAAATAAATCACAAATAACCAAATATTACATTGCTAGGAGCAGCTCCATCAACTCCTGCAGTTCTACTTTGAGAAACACCAAGCCAGGATGAGAAGGGAAATAATAAAATGTGTCAGACATGCCAAGGCACTTTTTCACTGGGCTGAAACCTCTTATTACCCAGCCAGCAAGATTGCTTAAGTGCTGACCAGTTTGCAAGTTCAATCTCTGTAAATATGAGTGCAAAAAGCAAAGAAAAGCTGAACCATAACTGTGAGGATCTGCTGCCGGACAGAAAACTAAAATTGCATCAACATATTATAAATATGAGGATTTAAAGCCTTCTGGAGAGGGTGAGGTTATAATGCTGCTGGACCAATACTATAAAACATGAAAGATTTCATCCTGCTGCCATAATTCTGCTACTCTGATGCCGGATTTTCTTAAAAATATGCATCTGCATTGCAATATTTAGAGATGCCCATGATTCTTCTTGATGTATTCCCCCCCAAATCAGAGGATTTCCTTCGGACAGGGGCTCATTTTCAGCTGGGAAAACTAAAAAAGGTTGCTGCTTTGGAGCAAGGACCCCTGTGGTCCTCCACTTGGCAGGACAATGGAGTATCCGTGGGAAAACTGGGCCATAAATCTGAGCAGTCCATGGAAAGTGGGAAATGTGATTCTAAATCCTCAACTCTGCTGCACCTCAGAGCCAGAGCAGCATCACAGGATGGGAAACTGGACTGGGGGACAGAGAGCTGAGCATCCACAGCTCCCTCACACCTCCCCTCTCACACTCCTGCCTCTCCCCAGATCTCTGTCCCAGAAATGCCCTCCCCGAGCAGGATTCCCATTAAACACAGGGCATGCAGCCCTTGGGGTCTGAGCAATTCCAACCCCCCCCATGCCATAAACCCACAATAGATCCCATAAAACCCTTTAGGAAAATGGGTGTCTAATTCCCATTACCACAGAATGGAAAAAATAAACAATTAGAGACCCTAAACTCCCCATTTCAGATTCCCTCTTTTGTTTCAGATAAGATTCCTAAACCTGTTTTGAATGGTCAGATCCTGTGGGAAGATTTTTATCCTTTAGAGTTACTCACATTGTGTTTTGGGATGTAGAGCTGCTGGATCATGGCTCAATGTAAAACAGAGCATGTCCAGCATCAAGAAATTCCACTTTTCATGGAAAATATTGCATTAAGAAGAGGTGGAGAACTTCTCCTTGAAAAAAGACCAGAGGATGAAATTTCCATTGTAAGTTCCAGGGCAATTTGTAAATAAATATACCTAGTAACTAGTAATTAACATTTTATTAGATAAATGACTCGTGCACACTAAATTACCATGCATAAATACGCCATTAATATGCAGCAGAACTTATAGTTCAAAGCTATCAGCAATGTAAACATATGTTCACCCGCTCCATCTCGTGCTCACGGGCTGCCATGAAATACAGCAGTGATTTAGGGGGCTCAGACTACCAGGAAACCTCCTCGTTCACCTGAGGGGATGGGATGAACTGGCTTCAGCCCACAGCAAGGCAGAGCGCTTCTTGTGGAGCTGCTTTGCTCTTTGCTAATTAGCAGTGGGCAGAAAAACTCATTTTCTGTCCATTCTAGAAATGTTGAGCTGTCTGAGGATGAGAACAGAGGATTTCATACACAGAGAGGAGCCTGCCTTCACCCCAGGGAGGATGTGGAGCTGGTGGAGAGTCCAGAGCAGCACCAGGGTGATCAGAGGATGGAGGAAAGGCTGGGAGAGCTGGGATTGTTCACCTGGAGAAGGGCAAGGTTTGGGGTGACCCCATTGTGGCCTCCCAGTGCCTGAAGGAGGAAAGAGGAAAGATGGAGAGAGACAATTGACAAGGGATGGGGTGACAGGACAAGGGGAAAGAGCTTCAAAGTGAAATTGGGGAGGTTTAGGTTGGATATTGGGAAGGAATTGTTTACTGGGAGGGTGGGGAGGAGATGGGGTGGAAATCCCAGATTTGCTGTGGCTGCCCCTGGATCCCTGGCAGTGCCCAAGGCCAGGTTGGACATTGGGGTTGGAGCTCCTGGGACAGTGGGAGGTGTCCCTGCCATGGCTGGGGTGGAATGGGATGAACTTTAAGGTCCCTCCCGGCCCAAGCCATTCAGGAATTCTGTGACAGTACCAGAGCACTTTGCCATCATTAATGAGCCCAGCTGTGCCCAGCTGTGCCCCTCCCACATCCCAGGTGGAATCCAGGCAGGGTCAAAGACTTTGCCCATGACCACGCAGGAGGTGATGTCAGAGAGGGCAGAGGCTTCAGCCAAAATCAGCCCCTCAGCCAAAATCAGCCACAGCACTGTGCCTTGCCCTGAACAGGGATATGTGGTGAAGTATGACCTCCAGGAGATTTACACACCATGTGTGATTGCCACTTGCTACCTAGAAATAGATGAAATTAATTTCCTCTCTATGCCATTCCCCCTCTCTCTCAGAAATCTCTTTTCCAGGAAACAAACAGCAGTGCTGAGCAGTTGGCTTTTATCCTGCTGTCAGGCTCTCCAAATACACCACTCACAGGAATTCCTATTAGTACATAAAATATGACACATGTGAGGAAAGGTTAACCTGGACACCTCACAATCCAGCTCTTGATTAATTCTAATTTCAGAACAGAATAAAACACAGCCAGCAGTGTGCAAGTGACAACCAGAGAGCAGAAAGCACCAGGATGAGGAGGACACCAGTGCAGAACTTTGCTTGGAAAGAGCATTTTTACCCACCCACACTCTCAGACACAAAGTTGAAAGCAACTTTAATTTCCTCAGGGGTAAAGCTGCATTTATTCAGACCCGTGCCCATGCTGGATGGAAGGCCCATGGAGTTTTGGTAATTTTGGGATGGATACCAGGCCAACAGCTTTTCATCCCAGCCAGGCAAGGGAGTCCTGATATTCCCCCTCTGCCTGCAGGCACCCAGATCCTCCCCCACAGCAAGTGCTCACCTGGGCATGGATGAGCAGCCAACCATGGCCAGCACCTCCTCCAGCTGGTGCCACCCTTTTATATCCCTTCAACTCCTTAATGGCTCGCTGGAGGTCAAAGACATCAGGACTTGCCTGTTCTCCCCCCTGGAACATCCCAGCTGCCCTCACCTGGCAGACACGAGGGCACGCAGGAGCCACTGGGTACTTTTCACTTTGCTTCTAATTTAAATACCTGCCTGGACTGAAATGTGGGTTTTATTGTTTCCTTGGATCATGATTAACCTTCTCAGTCACTGCCACTGGTTTTGGCTGCCAGGGTGTTTTGGCAAATAATTCGCCATCAGGGAGAGCACAAACATTGTTCAAAGCTGCCTCTACCTCCTCTCCAGGCACCTCTGGAGTGCACAAAATCATTTATTGAATGGTTTTCAAAGGTGTTCAAGGTGAGCACAAAACTTTTTGGGTAAAATATCAGACACTGCATGATTCAATATCTTTCCCATTTACAGAGCACACAAGGATACTTCCACAATTTCAATATTATTAGAGGGGCTGTGCTGAAAAATTGACCTTAAAAATCCCCCAACAACTTGTTCTTTGTAAAGGGGAAGGGGATAAAAATCCACCAAAAGTTGTCTGTTCCCTTTTTGAAACGAAACAGCAATTGGGTAAACGTGTGCTATGTACAAATAACATAAAATGCATGTAGGTGGGTAGATGTTTTCCATAACAATGCTGCGAGAAATTGCATTAAACCTCAGACATTATCCCTGGTTTTATAGAATTGCCCACAGAGACAGACACCAACATCACTATTAAGTATCAAGAAAGTACCAGGCTTGTTACAGGAGCTTTATGAGAGCCAAGGATCAAATATTTTTTCACAGTTTTATGTGGATAGTTTCATGAAAATTGATCAGGTCTAAAAAGTCACAGTCCAAATGAAGCTAAGGTTAAAGATAATTTATACATGATATTCCTAATTTTATTCTGAGCCCTTTTATTACTATGTAGGCCTTTATGACTTTAAAGAAAATGTCAGTGGCAGCAAATGACATTGTACTGAATAATCTAGTTATGAGGGAAAAGACATTTAAAACTATTCCAGATCAGCTTTGCTCTGTTCTGCTGAACTTACAGTTTTATCCCACACAGCTGGGCAAAACTCCTGCCTGCATTTTTAAATCGTCTTCATGGTTGCTTTGAGAGCCAATGTCTCTTCCTCTTCTCTTTTTAATTCCTTGGAAATTTCACATTTTCCCCCCTTTTTTTTTCCCCCTAAGTACTTGGAGGGAATTCAGCTCTCCCTCACATGCTCAGGGCTGTCTCACCCTGTGTGTTGCTGTCTCACAGCCCAGCCCAGCCCTGAATGTTCAGGACGGGGGAAAACGTGCTCAGTTCCTGGTGTTTGTGATTTTTACCTGTCCTTGGGAGCAGCAACTGTGTCCCATCAGCTCCACAGCAGGGACAGAAATTGGAGACAAATTCCTGCTGCTCTTGACATGGACAGACAAGATATTTCCCTGAGTCTCTGTCTGTACAGCACCAGGAGCAGGGATGAGTTTGAAGGGCATCTGTGGCTCTTTTTTGAAGCATCCACATCCCAATTTTCAGGTTTTGTTCCCACCTCTGCTTTTCCTCCTTTTTATCCAATCTGCAAATGTGAAACAACAGCTGCAACAACAAATCTGCAGAATATTATGGATATTTACTGTGCTATTAGAGAGACAACTGCCTCATGGCAGCAATATTAGCTTTTTTTTTTTTTTTTCCTTTTTTCCAAACAGAAAAAAAATGGGAGAGGTGCAGAGTGACACCTTGGGCAGAGGTTGACTCCCCATTTGATGCAGGGAGGAGGTTTTGGGGGGGTCTCCTTTTCCCATGGGAGTTCCCAGGAGGTTCCTGGAGGAGTGACCAGAGCCCAGCCCCTGCTCCTGCTGATCCCACAAATTGTGGGACAATTTGTCCTGTTCCTGCTTCTCTCCAGGAAAAGGTTTCTGTGGGATGAAAGACCCAGTGAATGGCCAGGAGTGTGCTCCCAAACACTGTGGACACTTAAGTACCTGAGATAAACTAAAACTACCCAAATTCCTGCTGTTGGATTCCCTGAATATTTCGGGATCTGTATTCAAACCGTGCTCCTTGATGAATTTTGGCTTTGATGGAACAGGAGGGTGAACACCTTAATCTGGCACAGGTACAGTTCTGTTATAAATAAAGTTTTTATAGGAATATCAGTCACTGTGTGATTTACTAAGAGGAAAACGTGTTAATAAATTAAAATAAAGAGTATTTTCATGTAAGTTTTGGGCTTATATTTAAATTCCTTTTAAATCCTTGGTGTTAAACAGCCTTTTTTTTTTTTTTTTTTTTTTTTTTTTTTTTTCTGTATGTGATTTCTTGTTCAGGGAAAGAAATGAGAGTTCTTATCCTTAACAGTCTTCCTGAATTCTGCCACTGTCTGGATCCACACTACCCCTGGTTTTCCAGATGCTTGTTTGAAAGGCAACTGTTATTGCATGTCATAATTGTGTTCATAGCTGAGTAAACACCTTCACAGGTGCAAAAAGACCCGAAAGCTGCAAGAGTTGTAAGGCTGAAAAAGCAGAAATTTTATAGCCTTGTCATGGACAAAGGAGGTGTAGAAATGAAATACAATATTTTCCTCTGTCTGAAGTGTAACACTTGATTAGCTTGAAAAGCAGCGAGAGCCGTGTGGCCGTGCACAGGATTTAATCAAAAACGTAGCTTTGTTTGGAAAGTGATTAGGTAAAAATGTCATTGATTTCTGCAGCAAATCTGCTCACTGAGGATTTCAGAGCCATAGACTCCTTTCTCTTCATAATATTTATATTTTAACTGTTTTTCAGCAGTGGCCAAATAGAGCTATCAGGCTAAAAAAAGAGTAGAAATTGTTGTGGCAGAGGATTTTTAAGTGGAAGGCAAATCTTGGCTGCAGGATTTGGCTTTCCCTATTCTCTTCGAGCTCCTCTATCTTTCCTCATCCCTATCTTGAATTTATATTTATTTTAATCAAAAATCAGACTCCTCTTGGGTCAGCCAAGCTGAGCTGAGAAGGCAAAGGGGAAAATTTTTTATAGGAGTGCAAGAATTCCAGAGCAGCTGTGGCTGCCCCTGGGTCCCTGGAAATATCCAAGGCCAGGTTGAACACTGAGGTTTGAGCAGCCTGGGACAGTGGGAGGTGTTGGGTGGGATTTGAGGTCCCTCCTAATCCAAATCATCCCGGAATTCCCTGAAAGAATAGCTGCATATCAGGAAAAGTTCATCCCCATCCCCACCCCTGACCTCTGCTGTGTTTCCAAATGATCCCAGTGTGGGTCGGGTAGGGAATGGCCACAATGGCCAACTCCCAACTCCACTTTGTTGCTGTTTTGGTCAAGTAAATTAATTAAAATGTAAATTTAATTGAATATATATGTTAAACTACAAATATTTTTTTTTCTCTTAATGAGTGGATCTGTCTCCTGTAATGTGTACCTTTAAAAGGAAAGTCATTCCTTAGTTACTATAATTAGTATTATGATATAATTATAATATAATTAGTGATATTCTCAGAAACTGCCTAAGTATAATAAATACATATTAACCTGTTCATTTTTATTAAGTTATCTCAACCAAGTATTGTTCAGATGAGCAAATGTTTCATAAAACTTTTTCTATAATGTTGGAGAAATTATCAAATCCCCCTTTACCTGAACATCTTTTAATACGATTTTTAATGAGAGAGAAGATATCACAGAAACCCTTGAAGAGTCCTGGAGAGATATTATTGATCTTTGGAGTTAGATCACCTTAATGATTATCTTTCATAGCAGCTGGAATATTCTGTTCCTTGGCTGCCAGAAAGACACATCTGAAGGTTAAATACAGCAGGATGGAGCAAAATTTTGTTGAAAGTGTATAAATCCATCACGTGGAGGAGGGGGAGAGGATGGTTTGCTGCAGAATTCCCCAAAATGTGTCCTTGTCCCTGCTCAGAAGCACCAAGGAGCTCATGCCCAGGGTCTGTGGCTACAAATTAGGGACAAAATCAGGTCAGTTCAAACCTGGCACTTTGATAAATAATAAAATTCATCCCTGGGAACACCTAGTGAGTGTTCACTGAATCCTGGGATGGTTTGGATTGGGAGGGACCCTAAATCTCATCCAGTGCCACCCCAGCCATGGCAGGGACACCTCCCACTGTCCCAGGCTGCTCCAAGCCCAATGTCCAAGCTGGCCTTGGGCACTGCCAGGGATCCAGGGGCAGCCACAGCAAATCTGGGAATTCCATCCCCACCCTGCCAGGGAACAATTCGTGCCCAATATCCCATCCAACCTTGTCCTGTGTGAAGTATTTGGAGACTCTCGGCCTCGTCCTGTGCCCTGATTTCTGTTCTTTCAGCAGCTCAGCATCCCTCTCTGCAGCTCGGCTTCAAGGAGATTTTCCTTTCTCATGTCAGAGCCTGCCAAAGCCTCCCAGTGCCTCACCAGCGCCCAGGGCAGCCCGAGCAGCCTCACAAACAACAGATTTGATCTTTCTCTGAGCTGGACTTCGTTGGAATCATGTTATCAATTCTTCCTCGGGATCCTTGAGGGTGTTTTACAAAGAAATCAGCATGTGTGGTTTCATAATGATGTTCCACATTTCCCTTCAGAAAAGCAGCGCAGAGGGGAGTGCTGCCAGAGGTTTTATGGCTCGAGTCTAACCTTCCTTAACCTTTTTTTCTTTTTTTTTTTTAATGTCTCCCAGTATTGACAAGGCCTTTAATTTGTGATCCAAGGCTGTACCACTCCTCAAGATTAAGCAGCAGTGCTGCATTAGGGAGCAGCACCTGGTGGCTGGGAAGGACAGATCCATAGGCAGATCCCACCTGCTTCCCTCCACATCCAGCCTTGGGGGAGGATGGATCCAGGGGCAGCTCTCCCCTTCTTCCCAGAGAGTGGTAAATCAGCGAATTATAATTCATGTGGCAGATAAATTTATTGGAAAAAAGACCCACAGTGCCAGGAGGAGAATTAGGATAAATGGGCTGGAGTGGGAAGGGCGTGGATTGTGCTCCTGCTCCTGGTGTTTGGGGACACGGGGGTGCCCTGAGCATCCTCCCCACACCATTCCTCACCACAGCTTCTGCACAATCCATGGCAAAGACAGCCAGCCCTGGGGACAGCCCTCCCCCAGCCCAGCTCCATCCCAGGGGCCTCATCCACCCCCCCAGGCACTGCTGCAAACACAACCGAGCAGAAATCGGTTCTCCTCCTGCACCGGGATGAACAAACTCCAGGGTGCTCCCAAAAGACTTGGAACTCTCTGTGCTGGGCCCAGGAGCAGCTGCTCAGCTGGGATCACTGCTGGGCAGTGGGACAGCGTTATCCATGGGCTGGGTGGGTGCTGGAGCCGAGAGGAGGGACCAGGAGGGGACCGGGGGAGGGGGGACTGTGACAGCTCTGTGCCACTCCAGGATCCTGCACCACTGGAGCATCCCTCCAGTGGCCCTTTAAGCCAGATTGAAAGATGCTGTGCACTGCCAGGCTGACAAAAAAGCAGCGTTTTCCGAGCTGTGGAAGCAGCTCTGGATGTTTAATGTCTCTCAATGGCTGGGGTGGGATAGCACAGCATCCATGGAAAGCCAAGCAGCTGAATCCTTGTGCACTGCTTTGAAAAATTAGGGGCATTTATAATGTCTAATATGTTGCAAGCCAGGATGATTTAACAGATGGTTTAAAAGGAAAATCAGCATGTCAGGCAAGGCCTGGTGTGTCGCTCTCTGTAGATTTCTACAGAATGGGAGAGTGATAAAAAATGTTTCTCTTCTTTATTTCAATACTGAGAGATGTTAAAACTTGAAACCTTGAGGGAAATTGCTTAATTACCCTCGTGGTGTCAGTGGTCCAGAGCAGTGGGAAATTTCAATTCCCTGCAGAAAGGGGTCAAATAGGGAACAACCAGGACACTTTTTAAACTCTTGTTAATGCCTCATAACCTTTAATGAATAATTTTCAGTGGCACAGCCAAGCCAACCTCACACAAAAGACAGTTATATTTACCTTCTGCATTGGAGTTCACCTTAATTCTGGGCACAAAGAGAAAAATATAAACAACATTTTCGCTTCCATGCAGTCAGAATATGAAAAGAAATGTTGACTTTTAAATGTCTCGACTTCTGCTATGCCTTGGCTCATAATTTCTACAGAATTCTAAATTTAATGTGCAAAACCAAGTTAACTTTTCTTTTAAAGTGTGGTGAGTAGGGCTAACCCCACACCCTGCATTCAACAATTCCACATTATTTTTTATTTTAGAAAGAAGAGTTAATATTTAAAGTTGCCCTTTAATACTCATTTGGAAGCACTGATTGAATAATAAGCCAAGCAGCTCAGTGTATCACATCTCTATTAAATTCTCTTGCCTTTTTTAAGATTAAAAAAAGAACTTTTTTCTTCCTCTAAATGCAAATCTTTCTGTGTAACACTGTGCCTAATCTACTACAACTAATTAATCTGTTTGAGCTGATGAAATGTTACCTCTGCATTTTTTGTTCCTTGTATACAATTATTGTAACAGTGGTGAATAAATCAATATTCCCAATCCAACTGTAAAAAACAATCAAGAAAAGCAGTGCTTCTCAGGGAAAAAACACCAAATAATATTTATTAACTCTGTCTCAATCCACAGCAGAGCCTAATACCATTCAAGCATTTTCTGCAAGTGTAATAAGCAAACTCAAATACATGATGAAAGTGGCACATGCCAATAATTTCACCATTTTACACTGCAGAGTAATTGAAGGATTTAATGAGAAACAAACCAATAAAAATAAATAGACCATGCTAGAGGAGGAGAAACTGATCTAAAATGGAAGTTGCTCCATTGTGAGTTTTAGGAGGGTTTTTTTTTGCATGGTTTGACCAGGAAAAAAAAAAAAAAAAAGGGTTTGGGACGATTTGGTTTTTATTTTTACTTATTTTACATTTTGCAGTTTGATTTCTGAAGAGGACAGAGCCACTTGATCTGTGCAGATTCGATTCTGCATCAGGATTCTCTCCCTCTGCTGCCTCTTCCCACCGAGCCGTCCTTTTCCCTGAATTCCGTGATGAATTGGATCTTTCTGCCTGAAGTTAGAAACTGTTCCTGTTGTATTGGTATTTATAAATAACTGCGAGCAGCCCAGCCTTTTAAATAATGGCACCGAGTCCTTCTGCTTTTAGAAATGTCCATAAATCACCGTCCTCATGAAGGGAATTCTGATTACGAATAAACTCCTTTGTCTCAGCAGTGCCCCTAAATTCTGGCCGTGTACAAATGTCTCACTGAGCTCACAGAGCTGGGATGGGCTTGGACACACAGAACATTTTGGCCTTACATCATTTTGATGTACACTTTTGGTAATTCCAGAGTTGAATTCACCTTTCAGTCAGTCTGACCTATCAAAACTGATTTTTTTTCATACGAAATAGCCTTGAACTGAGGAACTTCCATCTCTATTTTAGCCCCCTCAAATCTGGTGCCACAATGAGTGGCAGAACCTCTCCCCAAAGGATTTTGGGAGGGCACAAGAGCAGAGATGCTCCCAACCAAGCCCAGGGTGACACTTGGTGAGGAGAGCTTTGGATTCAGAGCTAACACCCCAAGGCACTGGAGTTTTAAACCAAACATGGGGATGGGTCAAAAAGGCCAACAAGTGAATTGCTTTTCACTTGCTCTCCCCAGTTGAAACATAAATACACAAAATCTATGATCATTTTTGAGCTAAATTCCTGAGAAATGTGGACCAGAAGGGGCTCCTCACTTGCTGAGAGCACGAGCTGAGCAAAGCCCAGCTTGCTAAAGCCGTACATGGAGAGCAATCACTCGAAATATCGAGCACTGTACACCTGGTAAGAGAAACAATAAAACAGGATCTCGTCTCTGAAGGGGATTCTTTGCACTTGTGTTGTTTGGATGTTTTTCCTTGTATGCACAATTGGAAACACGGGTTTGTAATAAGTTATTGCTTGGTGTGGTGCTCTGGGAAAGAGGGAGAGGGCAGATTCAGAGCCCCAGGGTGGAGAGGGCTCTCCCTGGACAGCTGGGGCCAAGCTCAGTGTACAGGTCAGCGACCCTCCTATAAAATCTTTGAAGTGCCTGCTTGAAGAGTATTGACTGTCCGGAGCCTTTTATTTCATATCAAGTTCAAATGCAATGTCTTTATGAGCATAATGCCCAAATCAATGGATTAGGACATTCAGATTATTTAGATGGAGCTGAGAGTGTGCAGAATACACCGAGGAGTTATTCAAACAATTGACAGGGATTTCACAAAACAGGGTCTCCTAATAAAATATCTTTTATATCTTTACTTGTCAGGATGGCAAGTTTTGCACAGACAGTGAAACAGGAACTGTTGTTTTATCCATCTTGGCAAGATGAAGGCTGGAAGAGTTAAAAATCCTATGTTTTTATGAATTTAGACCAGCAAATCCCATTATTATTATTATTATTATTATTATTATTATTATTATTATTATTATTATTATTATTATTCCAGTAGTGTGGAGGAGGACATGGACTCTTCTATATCTTGGTCTTACACAGTACATAAAAATCCTCCCACCCCAGTATCTCTTCTTGCAGCAGATTTATTTCCTGCTAAAAGTAGATTCTGTTACTTTCCATAGAAGCACCAGGAGATAAGTAATAGAAATCTCAATATTTTTTTATTTTCAGTTTTTGATTTCTATTTTGAATTTTCATTTCCTCTCTCATGGTGCCTGAAGGACACCCATGACAACAAAAGCCCATCCCATCTCCCATCCCAGAGCCAAACCCAAACCCCATCACTCCACAACAAATATTTTTTGCCTGGATCACATCTTCCTGTCCTCCTTCCCAGCCAGCATGGCCATGGGCTCCTGCAAGACACAATTCCACCCCAAAACTCCCTGGTTTTATATATTCAGGGAAAAAAATAAATCTGTTTAGACAAGATGGATTCCTGATGGAATCAGGAATTATTTTGGTACAGCACAGGGTCAGCTGTGCTTTTAGTACTAACAAGTTTTAAAGGTCTCACATTTTTGCCAGGAACACTTCACTAATGAAATACAAACCAGTGTGTCACAAGTGTTTTTGCAATGTTTTAATGGCCCTAACTCGAGGACCAGAACCTCTGCATGTCCATGGGTTTGCTCCTTGTGCTAAGTGTTGATTTTTCACTCTCCCAATGGGGGGAACGAAGAACTGGAATTGCTCTGATGTCAAAATCATGGATGCAGAAAAGTGTGAGACGGAAGAATTGAGCATTATTCTCACTCCCACCGTGACTTCTGGCAGGGAGAGGGTGGCACAGCAAGCCAGGCTGAAGGTTTCAAACCCTGGCACACCCTGGACTACTCAATTCTGGCATCCTCTGCCTTGTTTTTCCCTCTTTTCCCAGGTTGGGAAACTCCAACTCCACTGTGGACTCCAACCCTTCCAACACAGAGAGGGAAATTGCTTTTAGTGGTACAAAACCCCTGCAAAACTTGTCCCAGGAACGAGGGGAGCAGTGATTCCCATAATCATATTTCTGGAGCAGATGACCTCCTGTGGTCCCTTCCAACCTGACCCATTTTGGAATTCTGGAATTCCTTGACAGACAAAGATGTAATGCATTTTTACATGGAAACAAGGAATATTTCCCAAACTTGTGGGAGTGTGTGTTTGCTGTGGGTACTGCAACTGCCACTCAAGATTTGAACCTTCTGGGACAAAACCCTGGCCAAGGATCCAGCAGCTGACAGGAGAATTTATGACAATGGTGACACAAGGTTCAATGTCACTCAAAATTTTTTAGGCAGGCTACAAATTACCCTTATCCTGCTCCAGCAGTGACATGAGCAGAACAGTCAAAGTAGCAAACAAAATCCATTGAAATGTAGTTAATTGTAATAAATTCACTGATTTTAGTGTAATTGGTGCATTACCCCACCAATCCAGAGTGTTTTAGTGTTGGTAAGGATTGGATTCACCCCATCACTAATTAAACAAATAATTTCCAAAGAACTGGGACAAATCCCTGTGAACAGAGCAGCTCCCCCCAGAAAGGTTGGGATTTCAGGCAAAAACTGCCTGGTGACCACCAAAGCCACACCTACCCCAGCTCAGCCATCACCATTTCCCATGGGATACAGAACAGCCTGGTCCCAGTTCTCCTCACTCTCCAGAAAGCCCCAAACCCACCAAATCAGAGCCCAAAACCAGGAGTTTCTGAGGATGGACCAACAAAACCCAGTAAAACCCTCTATTCTTCCCAGTGCTGCCTCCCAGGCACTGCTGCTGGTGGATGCTGTTTCCCAAACTGGTTTCCCAAACCAGAGGGATGTGGGAGTGTCCTCCAGGAATATTCCACAGTTGCTGTTATCCTCCAATCCGCCCTGTGATCAGCTTGCCAGTTTATATTTTTGTTCCACAAGGTGGATTTTTATTGTGAGGCTCCCCTGGAAAATTTATGGAGTTTCCATATTGTCTGTATAAATAAATACAAGGAAAATTAGCGTGTCACAGCGTGTTCTGGTCTGGTGTGGCAGAGCTGCCTTTTCCCCCTCGTTTGTTGGTTTTTTTTTTATCAATGGAAATTATAAAGGAGATATTTCCACTGCCTTAGCTGTCAGCCAGTCCATGTAAATTCCTGTAATTATGGGTAAAAAAAAAAAAAAAAAAAAAAAAAAAAAAGAAGTGCCCCTTCATTACCAATCAGAATTTCATTTCTGGCCTCCCCTGCATCCTTGTAGAAGCCTTTCCCAGGGATGCCAGGACAAATAAGTGTGCTGTATCTCTGGAATGCTCATTTTCCAGTCATTCCAGGAAGATTGGCGGGTACGTTGCACGTTTCCAGTGTAATTAGTCTTTTTTAATGAAATGGACCCTGGATATCTTCCACTGCGGAGCTCCAATAATAGAATTTAAGTGAAAGTAATTTCAAAGTGCAACAGTAGTTTACATATTAGTTATTGTATAAAGGAAAAAAAAAAAACCTGCTCTGCTGTTCTAGGTTAAATGCAATTAACATCCAGGCCTTTTGCAAGGCTCCTGGGAGGGAATGATTGGTTTGGCAGGTTATTTCTCAGATTTTGATAAAAAGAAAAAGAACCCCCCCCCCATTATTTTCATGAGAAACCCTCGCTGAAAATATTCCAGCCCTCTCTAGATTCAAGCCCTCCAAGCAACTCAGTAGAACACGAATATAACTCCAGAATTTGGACTAATTAACTATTGCTCAGAAGCACAATTACCATGTGAGCTGCTGCCCGCAGAATACTGCAGATAAATAACATTTTGCAAGTCCAAGTAGATGTCAATTCCTTTCTAATTAGCATTTGCTGTGAGAGGAATGGACGGAGTTTTCAGTTTGGTTTTGGAAAAACAGAGTGTGCAGAGCCCTGATGTGGGAGCAAACATTGTGGTAACAACACAAAAACATATTCATTACATGCCCTTTATTCATCCAGCTGTATCCTATATCCAAAGAAAACTGTGGGTTTATGAGAAATACAGAAAGAACTATTACAGAATTATTGCAAGATTGCTCAAATCTGAAAAAAAAGAAGGATTTTTTATTATTATTATTTTCTTTCTTTGTCCCTAGTAAGCACATTTTTTAAAAGCAATTTATTTTCTCATTTGAAAAGTCAAATCTTTCACTCCCAATTGTTTCTACACATTCCCTGGTTATCTAGGAATAAAATCTAACCCTCACAGCATCTACGAGCTGATTTGATGGGGTCTTATTGCAAAGGACCTCACAGAAAGTTGCTCCTTCTTAGTTGCAGAGGAATGCTTAGATCAAATCCCACTATTTTAATGTTTCTGTGGGGGAAAACCAGATGCAATGTTGGCCAAACAAAACACTCTGGCTGGTCTGGGTTGTTTTCCTTGCCTCTGGACACTTTCTTGGTCCTTCACAGGCTGTTAAACACAACCTCTGGCTTGGGAAGTCCTGGAGATGCAGATTTTTGGAGATGGGAAAACAGACATTATATTCTTATATAATTATATTATATTATATTCTTATATTCTTGGAATTCCATGATTCTTGGAATCATGGAATGGTTTAGGTTGAAAGGGACATTAAAGGCACCTATTTCCACCCCCTGCCACGGGCAGGGACAGCTTCCACTATCCCAGGTTGTTCCAAACTCCAGAGTCCCACCTGGCCCTGGACACTTCCAGGGATTCATCCCAGCTCTCAGCCAGGTATTGGGCCAGATGGATTCTTAATGCATCCCACAATTACTCTGCCTTTAGTACAGCCAGAGCATTTTACCTTTAGGAAATTGCAGCTTGAGCGTGTTTAAAACCTACTCAAGTTAATAGAAATGTTCTCATCGACTTCCCTGAGCTCTGGACCACTCTCTCAGATGCTTCTTTTCACCTTGACCTTCACTCAACGTCAAAAATTTCGATTTCTAGTGAAAGTCAGTCATCTAAAACATAAGGAGAAGTAGATACTTCCACAGGACAATTAACTTCATATTTAAAGAAGTGGCTAAAATATCCCCTTTCCCCCATCAACCACAGAATTATCTTGGATGTGAAACTTAAAACAGACACCCAAGTCTTGGAAGGCTGCAGTAAATGAGCTGACTCCCATCTTTTGTGGTATTATGGGGGGTAGTTGTGATGAAATGAATTTATCAACCTGAAAATAAAAGGAATAATTGCCAAAAATTACAAAGAAGGTGCAGATAGATGAAAAAATTCCTCCAGCAAAGGCCAGGTTAGAGACATCCAATGCAGCATTTGTGTTTGGATCGGTTTTAAGTGCAGCCTGCTTTATTCCAGACCTCCAGGTCACTTCATCCCTGTTTTTGGCAGACCTGGGATGTTGGTTTCCTTCACCTTTCAGTGCCTGGACAGCAGGATGGGGACAGCTGTGACCTTCACACAGGGCACGGCCACCACAACCCCATTTCCCACATTCTGCTGGTTCTCATCTGAGCTGGCCTCATCCAGACCTCCCTGTGCCACCACCCATCTCCTGCTGCTGCTTTTCCTCGGGAAATACAATTCCTTGGATTGTTTATTTTGCTGTTATGAGTGTGTTTTGCTACAAGAAATTACACTTAATTATGTTGCAATATTTTCAGCACTGTTAATGTTAAAATTAATGCGTCGAAAATGATTTTTACTTAATTTTTACTAGATGTTCATGGATAATTGATAGGGAATTTGTTATTAAATCTTTTATTTGACTGATTACTTAATCATTCCCACATGGTTATTGAAGACAATCTTACATATAATTAATTTCACTAATAGATACTCCCCATGTTTTCCTTCCTAGGCCAGTGTCTGCATGGTTATCATGTAATTTAAGGCTTTCCTGGGGCAGCTTTAAATTATGCACATATTTGTATTAATTATATGTGGCCAGATCCTGCTACCTCGTGTAGAGTGGTGAACACTTCCTCCTGGAAGGAGCTTCTCTGGCACCAGTGGAGCTCCTTGCTGTGGGATCCATGGCTTAAAATTGGGAGAAAACAAGGGAAAAGCTGAAGAGACAAAGAATCGAAGTTTGGTTCTTCACAGGTATCTCCTGCCCTGTCCTTTCCAACGTGGCTAATCCATGGGTTCATCCTCTCCATCCTTATTTTGGGATGAGAAATGTCACAGCACAGGAAGCACCAGGACACAGGGAAGGGAGCAAGACCCTCTCCCACCTGTGAAATGCAAAGATCCAGGGCAAAGAGGACCAGGGACCATGACAGGGAGCAAATGATGCTCAATGTCAGGAGAAAGCATGGAGTTATCCATCAGCTGCCACGCCACATTGCTGACAGGATGTTAAGTGATGCACCTGGTGCCAATTATTGACTCCCAATGACAAATTGGGTTTGCATATTGCATATTTTCTCCCAGACTATGGAAGTAATCACTGACTACAGCACTGCACTTCCAGGAGAAGAGCATGTGAGAGGCGAGTCCTGAGGAATTAGCATGAGCAGCATGGCCCTGGCCAGCTGGGATTTGCATTCTGATGACAGCAGCAGGCTCTGCAAAACCCCAGGCCTCCACCAAAACCAGGAATCCGTGACCAGATCCATGACAAGGCTGCCAGGGAATCCCCAGTAACAAGGGATGGAACAAGGGGAAACGGCCTCAAGTTGTACCAGGGGAGGTTTAGATTGGAGAGGAGGAAAAATTCCTCATGGAAGGAGCTGCAAAGTTCTGGCACAGCTGCCCGGGGCAGTGCTGGACTCCCCATCCCTGGAGGGATTTGAATATAATGTGGATGTGGCACCTGGGGACAAGGGGCAGTGGTGGCCTTGGCAGTGCTGGGAATGGTTGGATTTGATGATCCTTTTGTGTCCCAAATGTCCCTGTCTAAACATGGGCAGGGTGGAGCAAAACCCAGCTGATGGTCCCAAATCCCTCTTTTCTCCCTGGATTCAACAGGATGGGGCACAACACTCGAGCTAAACATGAACTCAACCCTTTGCAGCATCATTGACACAGCAAGAACTTTAAAAATCAATTCGCTTGTGGGGACCTGAGTGGAAAACAAGCTGAATGCAAAAGAGTGGTCATAGTAAGTTCATTTAAAGCAGAGTCTCTTCCCAGCTAACTTTTTAAGTTGCCCTCAAGCAATTCTCTGCCATGTAGCAGCATTTCTGGGAAAGAAAATTGCTTTATGAACCCATCTCTGTGCAAAATTTCCAAAACAAGCAGGGACAGTGTTTGTACTTGTGGAAGGATGAAATATTTCTTTCCCCAGAGACTGAGAATTAAGAGAAAGAGTTTAGCTGATAGATTTAAAAACTGAAAACCACCATCAACCAAAGCCCTACCTGGTATTTTCTATTTGCTATTTTGATTAATTTAGGGGATTCCAATGGGCAGAGTTTCTTGAAGTTGATGCCTGTGAGAGCTTCTTTCACCCCATTACTGGAAATCTCAAACCCACTGAGGCAGCATCAGGCCCCCTCCACCCAGGCCCCATTAATGTGGGCGATAACCACTATTTCTCCCCACACACCATTTAAATTCTAAGACACTGACAAACTATAACTCACAGGAAACCATTTGAAATTATTATTATTCAATGGCTTGTAAACTGTATCTCATCATTAAACAGAATAATAAATAAAAATAATGACCAGCCTTCAAGGCAGCCATGGGAAGAGCACACTTTCCTGACGAAGACTTGGTTCATGTTACCAGGTTTTAATTCAAAGCAAAACCCATCCTTTAATTGTGAGATGGTGTTTGGGGTTAGGAACTGGAGGAAATCCCTTATTCCACGCTGCTCCTGGTGCCACACAGACCAAGCTATGGGTTGCTGAAGGAAAATAACCCCACGGATATTTTACAGCACCAAAACCTAGCTCGGGGCTACACATCCCCAGATGAAAGGCGGCAGCTCCGCGGAAGAAACGAGGAATTTGTCACCGTGGCCGTTTGAAGTGCATGGAGCAGGAGCAGCAGGAGGAGGAGGAAAAGGAGGAGGAGGAAGGGTTAAAGCCCCCAGCCCAAGCCTGCCTTGCCCATGGTCAGCCACCTCGTGTAATTCCATTAGGGTGCGAGATTCAAATGCAGAATTAGCTGTTGCCTACGCAGAATTATGTTAAACATGGCCCAGACTGAAAATCAATATTCTGCTTAAGTAACTGGCCCTCCAGTAATTTAATGAAGCTAAATTGCATTACACGGAGGTAAGGTGGTGGGGGACCATTTTGTCTCAAACCTTCCATTATACAGTGACTGTACAGCTGGATGCCTAAAGAGAAATTAAACATATACACTCATTTCTTCTTGAAGTTGGAACAGTGTTTTTTACACTGGATTACTTGTCTCCTTCCTTAATTTAAAACTACAGTAAATAATTTGCAGCCACATAATTAGGAAGGAGGCACGGTCTCATAATAAGAGGAAAAAATTGCTACCAGAGTATTAAGGGATTTTTTTTACTCGATGAGAAAAAAATGAAAAAGGACATTAAATGTTAGATCTGTATTAAAAATGTAATTCTAAAGGGTTTAAATCTATGACATGTCTACACTGAATTAATTAAATTCATGATCTGATCAAGGACTGAGAAGCTACCTTGGAGCTATCTCTTAAAAATGCTATGTATGTACATGTCAAAATAGGAATTAAAAAAAAAGAAGGCCTTTGATTTATTGGCAATTCATGCATGCATTATTGTGCTTTCTTGCCTGGCAGTAGGAGGGAAGTCAAAGTTTTATAAAGCACCTGAAACCTTCTCCTCACTCCTCTTTATTAAAGGAACTTCCTCGCCGAAGATTCCCGCTCCCAAACTCGGAGCCATCCGCTCTGGATGTGATCATGGTGACATCCAGGACGACTTAACTCGTGTTCAAGCTGATTGACAAGAACAAAGAGCCTACAATTACATTATGCAGCACTTGTACTGCACCCTCTTTTATTTATTATTCAGCTGCAAAACTTCAACGGGAAGAAACACTTCAGAGTTTTGTGTCGGGGAGACGGAATTAAATTGACAATAATTCTGGGCCGTGTGGTCTGAAGTTCTGCTGATTAGAGATTACTTCCCCCTAAATCATTTGTCACATTGCCTTATAGAAGGGTAAAACAGCCTTCAACCATGTGTAGCTGCAGCGGTATCTTTGGGGAAATGCAGGCAGCAGAGTATGTATTGTTTAAAGGGAAAAGAAGTGATTTGCATCTTCAATCGTGATTTTTCTTTCCTGTCCCACTACCGGAATTTTCCTTCTGTACTTAAAAGGCAGTTAAGCGAATGAAATTTATTTATGGCAAATCTGAGGTGAGAGAAGAGGCGCTGAAAAGCACGTGTCTGTTTAACAGCTCAGAGGGCATCCCTGGCCTGCAAAGATGTGCCAACGTGGGCTGCAAGATGCAGCATTAGCAGGAAAAGTGGGAGCACAGCTCAGAACTGTTGGGTCAGGCTGGTTCCTCCCAGAAAGCTGCTACAGATCAACAGCACATCACTTCCAGCCTCTCTCTGCTGCTGGTTTGGGAATGCTGCTGTAAAGCCCCTGAAGGTGTCGGGGTGCACTCGTTGCTCCAGTCTCACACTTTAATTAAAACCAGATGCCACTGTCAGCCATCAAATCTATACCTCAGGTCATTAAAATGAAATTCCATCGCTGTTGCCAGACCAAAATGTAACGAGGATGCACTGAGAGGCCACAAGGCAAGTGAGGGGAGTCAAGGGGTGCCCACCTCTGGTTCCTCCTGGTGCTTCTGAGCCAGAGCATCACCAAAATCTGAATATTCAGCTCCAGCAATGGCCTGAAGCAAATAGGCTGTGTCAGCTGAAGGTGGAAATGCTTCATGGATGTGTGGTGCTGGCTCCAGCCAGGCAGGAGCAGGAACATGTCCCTTCCTTCCCAGGAAAGCTCTGTCTGGATCAACACCACCTTGGCCAAAAGACACTTGCAGCATCATCTCAGGCAATGAGTGAGGCAGATGAAAAATTCAGTCTCTCTTTTGCACTTTATCGATTGGAAAGGAAAAGACTTCCAAGAGAAATTATTTTTACACACTGAATACCACCAGGCAGATCTATATTTTGTCTCTTTTTGACTCAAAAGATGTTTTACTCCCTTATTTCTTTTCGAATGGCAATTCAATAATGTGTGGCTGAACATTTATTAATTACATTCCAGTTTAAGGAATTATTTTGAAAGGAAAAACTGCTCTCAGAAATCCTGAAACACTTTCAGTTTGATTTCAGAGTCCATTAGAACTGAAATGTAGCTGTTCCCTTCCATGCTGAGCTCCTGGCTTGTACTTGAAACCAGGAATGGCAGGATTTTTTCCTAGTAAAACATGAGTTTAAACACATATTCAACAAGGAAAACACGTCATGTATTTTATAATACAAGGTCCTTCAGAGCAAATGATCCAGCTTTTTTTTTTTTTTTTTTTTTTTAAGATGCACCTTTATGTTCAATGATATTTCCTTTGGGGTTTTCATTAACATTCCATCAAAAAAAATAAAAGCCTTTTTTTTTTTAGTGAAATACCTTGACTGATGAGTTTAGCATTTTCCTCCTGCTCATATTTACATTTAGTGTTTTGATGATGTTAAATTCTACAAATGAGAGCAGTTTTTAAGTGTTCCTTTCAACACTGCCTGCCTTTTCTGTTTGATTTCTCTTGCTGATGGTGTGTTGTCAATGCTGAATGCTGGAATTGTTGTTGAGCAGGCACAGCTGGATGAATTAAAGTCTCTCCAGTAACTCAAACCAGAAATGACTTCATCTCAAAACTTTCCATGTAGCACAGGTCAGAGCTCTGAGTGGGGACAAAAATAATGGGGTTACCAGAGGAAGAAAAAGTCAAAAGTACAAGTCAAAATACAGAGAGCACTTTGGGCTCGCCTTGTGCAGCAATTTCTCTCCATTACAGAGTGAAGCCCTGATGGAGACATTTGATAAGTAATTGTATTTTAAGCTCGAATAGAATATCTGCATGTGTGCAGATACAGAGCCCTGTACATTTATCTTATTAGCTATTTACTTAAATTATCTGTTGGGTACCCTAATATATACCTAGTGTCACCTAATGATATCATCTACTAATTTATTCAAGGAATTTTGCCAAAAAACAAATAAAAGCCTGGAACACAAACATTTCTTCCCCATTCATTTAGAGCTCATCACAAACAGAGAAGCGTTTCCATGTGGCCAAGGCAGATTTTCAAAGGTAACATCTTTAATTAACAGGAAGCAATTTCTAAAGTCAATACAAGGGGGGGGATGGTGTAATTAGACTTGTCTGAGTGTTCCTGGGATGGGATGGGATGGGATGGGATGGGATGGGATGGGATGGGATGGGATGGGATGGGATGGGATGGGATGGGATGGGATGGGATGGGATGGGATGGGATGGGATGGGATGGGATGGGATGGGGTGGGGAGGCAGGGGGTGTCCTCACCCCAGCCCTGCTCCTCCTCCACCCACCAATTCCTCAGGAATCCCTCTTGCTTCATTCCAAAAAGCCTCTTGCCCTGCTGTGGCAGCATGGGGAGATGGAAAACTTCTTTTTATATCAAAACGTTTCATCTGATTCTTTCTTTCAGGGTGGAGGGAAAAATCACCTTCATCATGTTCATGTTTGAAATATGGCAGAGAGGGAGCAGCCCCTTCCTCATGCTCATCCATGGTGACCTTCCCAGATTTTCCTGCTGAGAGTTCCATGCTCCCTGATGTTCCTTAGGAATGAGATGACATCTCCCATCACTGACCACCATGCCAAAATTTTGGGATCACAGAACCACAGAAGGGTTTGAGCTGGAAGGGACTTTAAAGACCATCTCACCCCCTTCCACCATCCCAAGCTGCTCCAAGCCCTGTCCAGCCTGGCCTTGGACACTCCCAGGAATGAGTCCACAACCTCTCTGGACAACCTCACCACTCAAATAATATTATTTTAAGTCTTTTCTCTTATTTTGAGTCTTTTCCTTAAGTCTGTGGAAAAGGATTTGAATTTCCTGCAATTTCTGTGATGTCCCGACCTGCTGGGCTGGATTTGGGTCTTCCAGGCTTCCCACACACAGGAATCACCAGAAATTCTCCATCCCTAAGTGGAGCTGATACAACCCAAGCCTGACATCAGATAAAATGTGTTTAAAAACAAAGGTTCAAAACTCTTTTGATAGGTTCGTGTTCAAGGGCCTCTAAAACTCAATGTTCTGTGCTGAAATCAATTCACGTTGTCAATAGCCAGGAATTCCCAGAGTTAAAATTGGGATCTCTTGTTGACCATTGCAGTTCTGGAAAATCAGCATCACATAAATACAGATATTGAGGATGAAGCTGAGAGGATGAGTTACTTTTTCACTGAGCTGGAGCAATCCCTACTGAGAAAATTCATTGGTGCAGCGTTAAACCCTTGGTCACATGGGAGCACGAGGTATTTTACATTTTTCCTGGTATGATTTTCTGTATTTCAGGTGATTTGGATTAAATTTACATGCTCACAGAATCCTGTAGCTGGGACATCACAGACAAATCCAGAGCTGATGCTCAGCACCCACAAAAGGGACAATTTCTGGGTAATGTTCAAAGCATCAACGCAGGTTAATATTGGTGCGTGCAGGAAAACGTGCAAAATCCCTACCAATAATTAAAATCTGCTGATCACAATAATTTCAGGTGGTCAGTGGTCACTCTGCACCCTCAGCTCTCCATCCACATCAGTTCTGGTGCAGAGGGGACGATTTTGACAAGAAAGTTTTCCTCCACCTGCTCCCCCTGCTCAGTGGCCCATGGCAGGGAACGTGGTGGTTCCAAAGCACTCACGGATTTTAATTTAAAAAAATTGGGAACCCAACTGAACTCTTAGGAAATCTCCTTGCTCGGGGGCACCACAGCTTTGCCACCAGCCCTGAGCTGGTGCAGAAATATCTGGGACAGCTCCTGTCCACCTTGCTGGGAGACTGGAACCCCATGTCCCACCACTCTCCATCCCTGCTGGTTTGCTCCAGCACAGGTACATTTTTCTGCCATTCACCAGGCTTTCTTCCTTTCCCTTCTTGTTTTTAGCCTTTTCTGTGGCCCTTGAAGTCAATTTTAGGGCAACATTGGAAGTGCAAGAGGATTTTATTTATACAGCAAGTGAAGGCACGATGTTACTGCAGGACAGAATTGGGCAGCCCTTGGCTCAGCCTCTGCTCCTGCTCTGTGTCCTGGGGTTGTCTGTGGCACCAACAGTGACGTTTGCACCTTGCTGACCTGAAAAACAGGTGATTTTCTGTTTACACTGAGATTCCCTCCCCCTTCAGAGGCCTCCACAATTGCAGCAAAAGTTCGTTTTTTTAATTTCAGGAGCTGTTTGTGATTTAGTCTCTGCCACCTTCGCCCTGCTCTGGCCCTGGACATTTCCAGGGATGGGGCAGCCACGATTTCTCTGAGCAGCCAGGGCCTAATATCTTCTATCAGAGAGATTTATCCCCTGTCTAGTCTTAGATTCTAGGAAATGCCTCTTCTACACATCCCACAAGTTTAAATTAACTTTTGTGGAGCAACAGCTTAGACAAAGGACATGAAGGACCAAATCCTACATTCTTCTGTGTTCTGAACGTTTAAGGGAGGTGAATTTTTGCCCTGCAAGGTTTGTGAGATCCCACTCACTGCAGCAATGATTCTCTTGGTATTTCCACTTAAAATTTTTATTTTCAAGTCCCCATAATTGTATGTAAAGTTTTTCTTGGATCTGAAAGACAAAAAGCCCTAACAAGTCAAAGGCTCAGCCTCGGAGAAACAATTGATCTGCATACAGAGGGAAAGGCATTTTAAAAAGGGGGGTTGATACTTTTTTCATTCTTACCCTAAATTGCTTTGGTTTTGAGCTCACATTTTATCAACTACAGAGTTCACTTCAGTGTAAATCTCATTGATTTCAGCCACATTTTATTCCAGGGCTAAACGTGATTTCATTATTCTATTACAAAGCACATTAAAAATAAAATGTAGGTGACAACTTTATCACTGAAGATGGGATTCATTACATATGAGTGAGGGGGATTTTTTATTTTTTTTTCCAAGAGAGGTTTAATTTGGATTTCCAGCATATAGCCATGCATATATACAGCAGCCAAAGAAGCTATAGCCTGTCATTTCAATAAAACATGTATGAAAGCATCCCTAAGCACCTCGTGACATGTCAGGGATATATGGTGTAAGAGTGTGTCCATGTCAGCAGTGACAAGCTGAACCTTAATGGCTCTAAAACAGTCTTTATGGTTTACTGTACCTGTAATCCATTTTATAATGAGTGCTCAACCACATACAACGACTCTCTGAGTTTCCTCTGCCTTTTAACTCACCCCAAGGCGCCTAAACGAGGGGAAAAACTCCAAATTGTGGGTGATCCTTCCCGAGGAGCATTATGTGCTGAAATACTTATACCAGACAGGTAAATTAAGAATAAAGCTTTGCTCTAATCCTTAAGTTTCCTTCTGTGGATTTTAAGAGAGACCAGTACTGGCATTTTACTGTGGTTTTGGAGGAAGGTTTTAAATTTTATCAGGCTGGCAATGCTTTGGACTTAGAAAATGTGGGGATGGGGAAGAGGTGCTGTAAGCCCATGACAGACACCACACGTTTAGGGTTCAAACAAAAGAAGAATATGACATTTCCTACCTGATTTCACCCTGATCCTGCACCCTTTATCCATGGGAAATGTCAGCAAGAAACAGGGAAACTCTGGCAAAGATGTAGCAGGAACTGGAGCATCCTCTGGGCAGCTGTCTCCTGGCACAGGGCTCTTGGCACACACAGAACCATGGCAAGGTTTGGGTTGGAAAGGACCTTAAAGATTATCCAGCTCCACCCCTGCCATGCACAGGGACACCTTCCACTCTCCCAGGGTGCTCCAAGTGCCACCCAAGCTGGGAATTCCAGGGATGGAGCAGCCACAACGTCTCTGAGCCGGCTGTTCCTCCTTGTCTGAGGTGATGGTCTGTAGGACACCGGGCAGACGTTGGAAAGGAATGATAAGGTTTGGAATTCCCTGGAATTCCACGGGGCTGAGGCTCTGACATAGGAATGGGGAATTGTAGAAACTTGGCCTCAGCAGGGCACAGATGATGCCCCACACCTCGCAGGGAGGCTGGAGACACAACCACACTTCACAACAACGTTTGGGGTTTTTCTCAAGATAAATCTGTGGTTTAAATCCTTTTGTCTCTTAAATTATAATTACAGTGCTGATGGTGGTAATAATAAATGAAGAAGAAGGAGAAGGAGAAGGAGAAGGAGAAGGAGAAGGAGAAGGAGAAGGAGAAGGAGAAGGAGAAGGAGAAGGAGAAGGAGAAGGAGAAGGAGAAGGAGAAGGAGAAGGAGAAGGAGAAGGAGAAGGAGAAGGAGAAGGAGAAGAAGAAAAAAGAGGAGAAGTAGACGAAGAGGAAGAAGATCAAGAAGAAGAACAAGAAGAACAAGAAGAATAAGAAAAAGAACAAGAACAAGAATAAGAACAAGATCAAGAATGAGCAATAAATTTCTGTCTCTGGTGAAGCTGACCTCCTCAGTCCCAGCCCAGGCTGCAGAGACCCCCGGGGAAATGCATCCCTCCAGACCCTCCCATTTTCCATCCCCAGGCACCCGGGTGACCCTCTCTGCCCCCCAGATGCTCTCCCTGCTCATCACCAGTTTCCAAGCCCTTCTTCCCACCAGAGCCTGCTCTGCACCCCGCCCAGGGCACTCAGGAATCAAGGCCAGCTCCTCCAAGGGACAGCCCTGGGCACTGCTGACCCCCGGAGCAGGAGGCTGAGCATCCCTCCCGCAGGTCCTGGGTGCCAGGGGCTGGGTGCCCCGAGGGTGCCAGGCCCAGGGGCTTGGGAGAGCCCAGGGGGAGAGGGAAGGAAGCGACTAGAAACAGCCACTTAGCGTCTATTTAGAGCCTGGGAGCATTTGTGAAATCCATCCCCATTACTGTTGAAAAGATGCAAATTTGGTGAAATAATCAGCTGTATGGCTGCAGGCTGTTTCTCAAGTACCCTGATTCCTTACAGGAGGGAAGGTATTAGTGTAAGACACACAGCAAGGCCAAGTTCATGTTGCTCAGAGGTAGCCCCTAACCAAACTCCACCAAGTGCTATAAAACAAGATTTGTTATCCTGGCAAGCACTGACAGTTCCTCCAATAAAGCGCACCCCCCCCCAAAAAAAAAAAAAAAAAAAAAAAAAAAAAAAAAAAGGAATAAACCAAAAAAAAACCTCAGAGCCCTTCGGGCGGGTTGCAGGGGTGCAAAAAGCAGCGCTCACAGGCACGGCTGCCACGGGGGACAGGCGGGGGCTGCCCCGCATCCCCTGCCCCGGCCCGGCAATTAAAGCATCGCCCGCATCCCCTCCGCCTGCCAAAATCCCCGCAGATGCTCGAGATGCTCATTTATCTCCGGCGAGAAAAGAGCACGGAGCTTTGTGCTGGAAGCTGGGGGAACGAGAGAGGAGGAGCCGCGCTTTAAAATCCTGGGGACATCGCTAAACGCGGCTTAGCGCGGGGTGTGATGTGCTCCGTGTCTCCAGGCTTCCCTCCTTCCACACCTCCCTGCTACACCACGCTGAACTTGGGGAAAAAATAACCATGCGTTTAAGGAAAGGGTGAAATTTAACAGCAAAATCATGTTCATCTGGCGTTTCTTGTTTTGGAGGTTGTACAAAGAAGATCTGAAATGCTGGGATATTTAAACAATATTTTTTTTTTAATTTCAGGAGCGTCAAGTATATTCTTAAACCAGCAGTGAAGGTGAGCCTTCAGTCAAGTAGTTTGATCATTGCAATTCCAGCTCTCCCTAAAATCAGTTTTGCAGCCAATGGCTTAAAATAACATCGTGGAAACAAAAATATATCCTATAAAAAAAAAATACATCGGATCATCAAACCCCCATTCCGCTGTGTTTATGCTGTGCCTGCAGTGGGACAGGAGATAACAATGCAAGGCATCATTTCAAATTTGGAGATTTTCTTTTCCTGGATGGCAAAAGGAAAAAAAAAAAATAATAAAAATAAAAAAAATTCAAGTGGCTTTTCTAGCAGAGTGATGGAATAAAGTGGAGTTGGAGAGGGTGTGTTTGTGTGCACGACAGGGCTGGTGCTCCAATATGCATCTTTATGTATTATGGATCCCGTTTTCTCACATTTTTCTCAGTGGACAGATATTGTGCTGTAGCTCTCAGAATACCTGCGAAAAACATTCCAACAAATTGCATTTCTTGTCTATACAGATCCTATAAGGAGCACAAAATAGGCAAGGAGAGTCTTCATCAGAGAAAGCCTTTTTTGATTCCTCTTTCCCCCTCCCTCCAATCTTCTGTAACAACATAAAAGATACTGTTATGACAAGTACTCTGGTAGTTCATTCTTTCATTTATAATTTAACCACAGCCTATATAACCTAATCAGAAAAATGTGGAGCATGATTAGTACAACAATCGAATGCAGTTGGGCTCCTTGAACAACTCAAAGAACAATGCAAAAGAAAGGGGAAAAAAAAAAAAGAAAAAGGGGGAAAAAATCAAGGCAGGTCATCGCCAGCGTATCAGAAAATATGTGGTATTTCTTTAATATTTCATTTTAAACTACCTAATTGTGTTTTTAAGCTTCGGTTCCTGTAATTTTGCAAGATGAGGCATTCCAGTGAGAAAACATATGGTAAGGGATTTTTAAACCACATAGCTAGAGTGCATCATAGACTTATCTGCTGCTTTAGTGTCACAAAAATCCACCACTGAATTTATCCAGTCACCCATTAAAGAAAGAAAAGAATTAAAGGAAAAGGAGTTTAAAAATCCCCAAATGCTCCAAAAAAAACCCCCAAAACCACCTTACTGGAAAGGCAGGAGCGAGGTGGATCTGTGAGGCTTCCCAGGGCAGGAAAAATGGCAATTATTGGGTTATTTCAGGATCCTGCCTAGCAAATATTGCACACGGTGGTGACAAACTGTCACGAGCAACAACTTGTGCCAGCACCTCGGCTAAAATGAGTCTTAATGAACCTCGTGCCTTTTGGATCCGGGTGAACTTCCCATCCCGGCCCTTCCCAAAGCTTTTCCCAAGAGCTGAAATCCAAGGGAGGCTGCGGTGGGAGCAGGCAAGGAGAGGGGCTCCAGGAGAGGCGCTGAGTCAGCACTTTGTGCGGCACTTTCCGAGGGGATGCCGAGGCTTGGGAGTGACAAACTTTGACATTTGAGAGTGGCAGGGAGGGCTGGGGGTCCTGAGGATGCTGCAGCTCCTGGGAACGCAGAGCCAGGCTGGCTGGAGGGTGCTGCTCCCACCCGGCTGCTTCTCCTGCATCCCTGGCGCTGCCTTGGAGAGGGAAGGGTTTCCTTGAGCCCAGCCTGAGCTAAGAGGAGGACACGGCCAGGCTGGGCTGGGGGGGGGGAATTTCAGGTCTGGAACAACGTCCCTGCAGAGGAAATCACAATGCCTTGGCACCGACATCAAGCGCTGGGGTGCTGTGGGAAGCAGAGCTGAAAGGAAGTTTTTTTGGAGGCCGCTGGTTAAGCCTGGGTGCCAGGGAAAGGCTGTGCCACCCTCCCCTGAGCCGGGCTGGGTGAAGGGCTTGGAGTCAGGGTGACAAAGCTCCCAGCTCGCAGATTATCTGTTCAAAAAGTGCTGTGCCACAAATCACCCCCTGGAAAAGCTTCCCCTCACATCCATGGGAAGTCAGGAGTGTCCCTGCCTGTGCATCCACGCCAGCTCCTGCCTCCTCATCCTGTTATTATCTAAAATTCACCTGGAATCCCTCTCTCCTGGTGGTTTTATTATTTTTTTTAATTTATTTTTTTTATTGCTTATCTTGCTTTTAAAAGACAAACTCTTAACCCCTTGCACTTAAGGGATTCCCCCAAGGTTGTCTGCCTTTTCCCACCGGGAATTTCTAAGGGTAAGGACCGAGAAAAGCGTAAGGTGTTAATCTTGATAATTAGTGCACAAAACCAATTAGAGGGCCAAAAAACCTTAAGGCACAGAAAGTGATTTTTTTGTTTATTTGCTTACCTTATTAAGTTAAATATCTGTCTGAATTAATCACTAATGAACGTGAAGAAGGCTCAATAGCACCGGTTTAATGAACAGCAGTGTCAGATGCATTTTACAGGGCACCAAATCACTGGGCAGAGGGAGCCAAGTGGCTCCTCAAAAATCACTTTTCTGCCCAATTTTCTGTTTGCAAAGCAGTAAATTATTTACGTTTATTGTGCTGATTTAAGCACTTAAATACTATGAATGGAGCACAGGTTTTAAAAATAGAGGATCATTGCACAACCCTGCTGCTGGAAATTCACATTTTTTTTTCCACTAAAGGCTGCCCTCCCCCCCTCAAATTTCTTCTACAATTGTTGCAACACCCCCTTATTAGATTAAACATATTATTGTCTGCATTTTACGATTTTCCAACCATTCAGTGCTGCAAGAATTAAACTGTTCATGCTACCAGCAGTCCCCTTCATACTTGCCTGGTCGCTTGAGCAAAGTTGGGGCGTTTTCCGGATCAAAATGTTCTTTATTTCCCCAAAACAACGGCATTTTCCCCTCTTTTTTTCCCATCTCTTATTCACATCTGCATTGTAAACGTCAGATGTATTAATTGTCATGTCCCCAGCTCCGGGCATGGAGTGAATGTGCTCAACATCCCTCTTAAAAAATATTTCCCATTTTTCTATTAATATCTCCACATGCCTCTCCCTTTATTTCCGAGCAGGCACGGAGCTTTTGCAGCTCTTACGCTGGGTTTGTTGTTTTGGTTTTTGGTTGGTTTTTTTTTTTCCCCTTGCTTTGGAAAGCCTTCCTGAAATCTTTTCCTGCTGCAGATTTTTGGCTGCACGGACACACAGGAGGAAGGTGAGCTGATTCCTCAGCCCTGCGTTAGAGCCACCGAATGGAATAGGACGGAAGGGAAAAGCCTCATAGCACAGCAGCAGGAAAAAAATTGGGAATCCAGAGCTTTCTAGGATCTCCTGAAAGGTGATTTTTTTTAATTTTTTTTTTTTTCTTTTTTTTAATTGCAGCCTATGGAAGGATGGATGTTTTGCAGCAAAATGTGCCCAGAAATTTGCAGCAGAAGAACTTTGCTCATTATTTCGGTGCTGAGCTGCTTTGTGTGTCAGCTCACACGCAGCCCCTGGTGTGGCTACTCACAGCTCCTTACTCGCTGTGTAAGCCCTTCCCTACCTTGCCTTAATAAAATAAACACTAATAACCCTTTGGAAAGAAATGTGGGAGCATTTAGAAGGGGGAGAAACTCCAAACTGCAGCTTTAACTATTTCAGCGATTTGGGCTAAACGCTCTTGAAGCAGCAGTAAAGGGAGAAAGTGCCCGCGCTACTCACAGGAGATACTCACAGGAGATACTCACAGGAGATACTCCAGGAGTAAACACCGCCCTGCCCTGCCCTGCCCGCAGCTCATTAAGGGAGCGGCGAGCAGCTCGGAGGGTGGAAATGCGGGAGCTGCGGGCAGGGCTGGGAGCGCTGAGCCCGGGATGGGCCGGAGCATCAGAGCAGCCCCGGCTCCCGCATCCCCAAACTGCGCTGCTCTTTGTTACTTTAATGCGATGCAGGAGATCAAAGATCCGCGCAGGCTGTGCCGGGGTGTTGCTGCAGTCCCTGTCACACCGGGATTTTTGCCTTTTTTTTTTTTTTTTTTTTTTTTCTCCTTCTTCTTCTTCTTTCCCACCCCCCCCTTTTTTTTTTTAACTTAATGTTTTTGGAGGGGGGGC
>CM072893.1:34581235-34586235 GCA_037013685.1 Acridotheres tristis
AAAAGGGGGGATTTCATAAAAAGAATTGAGGAATTAAGCTGCTGCATCCCAGCCTGGGGAAGGCTGCGAGGAAATTATTAATATTCCCTCCTAAGCCACGCATCCCTCACAGCGGGAAAACTTCACATCCCATGGAAAGCCCCGAGCTGAGCTGAGCTCCTGGATCCGGGGTTCCAGGGGAGGGTGACCTTCATCCCACCAGCATCATCCTCCCAGCCAGCTCCTCTCCACGGGGACAGCACCGGGAGGATGCTGCCAGTCAGGAATGAGGTGTGTGAGCAGAGCTGGGGGGTGCTGGAGAGCCCATCCCTGGGAAAGAAAGGAAAAGCAAAAAGCATTCCCAAACACCCCCTTAGACCCCGTGTTTTTTGAATTAAGCGAGGTGGCTGCGTTTTGTAGCAATTCCCTTTGTGTGCGTGCACAAAGTGAGTGAAACGCGAAGGCAGGTCGGGCTGGTTTGCAAAAGCCTCCTAAAAAAAAAAAAAAAAATGGTCTGCAGGCTCCAAAAAAACATCTTTAGGTCGGGAATGAACCTTGTCATCTCTGAAGCAACACAATAAAACCCTGCGAGGCTTTTGCAGAGTCAGGAAAGTTCAGGCATGAAGCAAGTTAACATAAAAATTGCTAGAAAACACAGGAATAGTAATCTGGGGATAAGAAAGGAGGGAGAATTCATGTTATAAGTGCAAGTGATCTGGAAATAGCTGTTTGTCTTGGACATTTGCAGGGAAGTGACATCATGCCGAGTGTCCACGGGGATATTAATTCTGCATTTTTCAGGCCAGATTCTGGCACTAAAGTTGGCAAAATTCGACCATTTTGTTGAAGGGATCTCCGAGCCGCCCACCTCCAGCACACATTACAGCACACCTATGACATGACCCAAGAACAATGGGTGAAAAATGGGCTATAAAAACATGAATGGCCTGCTTCATATAAGGCAGATTTTATAGTGCAGGTGTGCCTTCATTTATCGATACTGTAAAGCAGTGAGATCATACTGGCAGTAAAACACAACATTTGTAAAACAACAACTGAAAAAAAAAAGGGGGGGGGGGAGAAATTCTATTAATTAAAAATGTAATGGCACAGATAAAATCTCAACGGGGTGTTTTAGAAATATATTTGATATTTTGTCATCAGATGCTTTACATCAACTCGCACAGAATTCAGTCAGCTCTGAGAAGGAGATCTGGAAAAGGGAAAAAAAAAAAACTTAATTGAACTGTAAAACTATATCCCACATTTAGGAAAACCCAGGCATGTAAAAATATCTATTTAATAAGTGCCGTTTAAGTTGTTAAAGCTGGTTGAGGGCTTTTTTTTTTTTTTTCCTTCACCCATTAGGATATGAATGGGAAAAATTATGAATAGGAAATCCTGCTGGAGTTTTTATTACCTATTTCCTTTCGGGAAGATGGCATTGTTCCTCTTTTAAAAAAGGGAAGGGGCGTAAAATAAGTGCAGGCATATGACAGACATCCTTCAAAGGCGGGCTGGCAGAAGTGTTGTTCTGGATTTTTGTTCCTCACAAGGCAAAGCCTGTTCTATTTTTAAGCAGGGCTGTGCTGCTGTGGATATTTCCCTTCCCTCGAAAGGGGTTTTGGCATAATGTTGTTTTGATTAAGGCAGATTTCTGTTCTATTCTATTTAGTTTCTTATTCTTTTTTTTTTTTTTTTTAAATCACGATGCAGGAGCAAAGGATTGTAATTGTTTTCTTTGTTGTTGAATTCTTCCTTTTTTTTTTTTTTTTTTTTTTTTTTGCCTGCACCCATTCCAGGCCAGAGATTTAAAATTTTCTGCATCAGTATGTCCAAAAAATCCTCACCTGTGCAGGAGGGTTTTGCCAAACCCACCTGTCGAGCCCCAGTTTCAGCAGGTTTTAGGATCTGCCCTGCCTTGCCTCATTTTTTGGGGATATTGAAAAAAAAAAAAAAAAAAAAAAATTAAAAGTGATAAATTTCCTTGGCAAAGGTGTCACCCTCCAAACCTTCGATTGATTTAATCACCCTGAGCTGGGTAAGGGCAGGGTCTGAGGGTCTCTGTCCCTCTGACGTGACCCCAAACACATCTGGGGGTTTTGCTGAGGTGCCCAAAATGTGGGGGCACCCCCTTGGCTGCTGGGGGCTCCTGCCTGACCCTGTCCCTTGGTTTGGGGACTGTCCTCAGGCTGTGCCTTCCCCTCCCTCCCTGCCTCCCCCTCCCCAACTGCCACAATCCCAGCTTGTGCCATCATGTTCAGCACAGATGTTTCAGCAGCTGTACATGGTGAGCAGCTTTGATTTTTTTCCTAAAATATTTTTTTCCTAAGATTTTTTCCATAATATTAATTTTCTCTAAGATTTTTTTTCCCTTTTTAAAAAAAGTATTTTATTTCTGATATTATTTTTCTTTTCTGACACATCCTCATGGCCTGATATCAATTGTCAAGCACTGCTGTGGGATTTGGGACCACAGGGATCTCCATTGTGGGCACAGCTTCCTACACTCCCCACCTGTCCCTAAATGCTCTGATTTCCCCTATTCTTTTTAAAATTTATTTATATTTTTCCATGCTGGGTGCTGGGTTTGGTGGGTTCCTGGCTCTGTGGCAGGGCCAAGGAGTTATTTTAATATCTTGGCACTGCCAATAAAGTCCTGGTGATGGCCCAGAGTTTTGTCACAGTGTGTGACACACATGGGACAGCCTTGGCACGGCCAAGGAGCCTCACACGGGAGTGAGGAGCAGTTTTGGGAAGCACTGTCATTATTTCCCGGATGAATCCAACTCATGGAGATTCCTGAAATTTTGTCCATCAACCTGCTGAGTTGATTTCCTAAACAATAGCCTGGCTGCTGGTTTGATTTTCTTCAGGAGTTATGTTGGTGGATGAAGTCTTAACCCCAAAAAAAACCCAAAATATAAAAAATAATGAAATGCCATGAAACCCACGAGCTGTAGATATTCCCACCCCCAGGCTGTCCATCAGGGTGACTGAAGCCTATGGCATGAGCACTCTTAGATAAATTATCTGCACCGTGGCTGTTCTGTTTAATTATTTTTCTTTAATGTCATTTTTCTTGTGTCACAGTAGACAATACTCTTCCTCTTTACTGAATGTAAGGGATTTATCCTGGAGATTCCCATGAATGATCCTATTTATACAAGCAGGGACATTCCAGGGGCTGGTGCCATGACTTATTGCTGAGCCTGCCTGCCAGCTCCTAAGTACCTTGTTTTCCTTTTTTGTTCTTTATGTGCAAGCGGGTTCTTACTTGTCTTTAATAATTAAAGCAGTGGAGGAGGAAATGGAGTGGCTTTGGATGACGATCCACTGCTCTTTTTTTGGGATGCTGGCAACAAGTGCCCTCAGCCTCACTCTGTGCCAGCTCTTGGCCAAGCCCCACCATCCATCCTGCTCCTCCCAAACCCTCCCAGCATCACTGATTTACTGGAGGGTCAGTCGGGGTCCTTTGAGGAGCCAGAATTAAGAATTCCCACCCCCATCCAAGCTTCTCCCTGGCTCAGAAAGGGATTTGGCTTTATGTTTATGTTCTCCCAAGAGAAGGCAGAGCTGGCCAGGGCTCACCTGGTGTGAGCAGCTCAGCACAGCCCAAAATCAGCCCCCGAGGGGGCTCCCCCTGCCCTGCCCTGCCCTGCCCTGCCCTGGCATTCCCTGCTCCTCTCTGCTCTGAGGAAGGAGCTGGAGAAGTGCTGGTGGCATCACTGGAGCTTCCCTTTCACAGGATGGATTTGTGGCCATGGAGGGGCCTCATGGAAAACGAGGCAGCCAAGCTCAGCCCTGGCCACCTTCACCAAGTGCAGGAGCAGGAGAATGGTACTTTTTAAAAACAATCCAAGCCTGGCTGCTTGGCTTTTTGCACCTTTGCCTTGGGAAAACTTTGGGGATTATTTCCATTTCAGCATTAAATCCAGAGTTTTCATTCAGCCATAAGCCCAGGAAAGGGTGGCACAGCCCCCACCTTCCTCCCTGTGCTCATCTCCCACTCAGCTGCAGGACAAGAGGGTTTGCTCCGTGCAATCATCTCTCCTGCTGTGCTCCCTGGGATCTGCAACACTCCCAGGCATTTCCAAGGGCTGAATCAATACAGAAGCTCATTCAACAGCATTGACAATTTAAGGCTTTTTTTTTTTTTTTTTTTTTTTTTTACCTGCTGTTAAACTCACATAAAAGTAAAATAAAAAGGGCTTTCCTGGTGGTGGGATAAACCCATCCCTTCCCTCCCTCCTTCCTCCAGTCTCCCTGGCATTAAATGATACCATAGCACTCAGTCCATTTTGGGATTTCATTGGGAATTCAAACTAAAGGACAATTTTCCACCTGCTGCAAAGAGTTGAACATATCATTATTGCACTAAAAAAAAAAAAAAGGGACAAAATAAAAGATTACCCACAGGATTTTTAAATTTAATGAGGTAAACAACCCCAGAGCTTCACTGGGAGTATTGGTGCAGGACATCATGGACTCACACACTGCTTTGGCTTGGAGGGCACCTCAAACCCACCCAGTTCCCCCCTGCCATGGGCAGGGACACCTCCCACTATGCCAGGCTGCTCCACGACCCATCCAACCTGGCCTTGGGCACTGCCAGGGCTGGTGCTCAGGCACCACAGCCACAGCCACGGAATCAGAATTAAAGAATCACTTAGATTGGAAAAGACTGGAAAGAACATTGAGTCTAACCATGAAACCACATGGGTTCCTGCACCCAAAAAAAGCTTCATTTTTATAGACAGTCACAACTTTTGTGTGAACCTGGGGCTGCTGTGCCACCTTGAAGGTGCACATGGTAGCAGCTCCTCTGGCCTGGCAGGATCAGGCCACTTGTTGGAAAAAGAGGCCAGATCCTTGACTGGAATAAATCAGGATGGTAGCACTAACTACAACAGGGCATGCCTTAGTCCAGCAGAATTTCTGGCTTATTACTTTTCCGGGGGGGAAAAGAAATTATAGTGGGGAATAAACCTCCCTGATTGTTCATTTTTAAATTCCAGTTC
>CM072893.1:34591235-34701235 GCA_037013685.1 Acridotheres tristis
ATTCTGTTACCCTGATTATTCTAGAATAACCTGGTTATTAAGGTTTAGGCGTGTTTAAGAACATACTGCAAAGTGACAACTTGTCATGTTGGTATTATCAATACTTTAAAATTTCCATATTAGTGACCCAATTTTCTCAAGATTCCTGAGTGTTTAATTTGGTGGGGAGAAGGAGGGAGGGGAGTAAATGATGCCTCTGCCTTTTCTCTATTCAAAGTAACCTTAATTTTCTGTTTCTGAATAGAAACCTTTCCCTGAGTGACTAAAAAAAGAAAAAAAAAAGAGAGAGAGAAAGAACAATTCTGTCTAAACACATTCTCAGCTTGGAAATCCTTCTGCTCCCATCAGATATGGTGGGGAACACTGAAATCTCCCCCTGCCTGTGGCAGAAATGCCATTGCTAAATTCGGGGAATTATGGAAACCAGAAGGGCTGAGTGGCCGACCCCAAACCTGCTTTCCAGAATAGCACTTCACATCCTTAAAACCCCACCACGTTTCATGAAATAAATTCCCTGAAGCAGCACTTTCCCTCTGAGGCAAGATATCCTCCACGGGGCAGGTGTATAACAGCAGGTATTTCCACTGTGATTTGGAATTTCCTTGGCTTGGAGGAATTTCTCCCGTGGAAGGAGAGGAGTGTCACCAAACGAGGCACAGCAAAGGCTCTGCTCTGGTGAAGGTGCCCATAAAGCTGTCCAGAACCACACTTCGCTGACGTGGTGACAGATTGGGCAATTTTGCTGTGGTAATTACTCAATGCTTCAGCAAATGGTAACTAAATCCTTTGGAAATCAAAATGTCTAATTGCACACGCACATATGGTATCGCCCCAGCCGTCCTGCAGAAGGTAATGGAAGCAGCACACCCAAACCTTCCCGGAATTCCCCCAGCTCCAAAGCCACCAGTGACACAAAACAGTTGGCATTTTGAAGGAGTGTTTGAGGGGAAAAAAGATGGGAATAAAAGAGCTTTTGGAAAACGTGGCGTGCTACATTCAAACCTGGGGTATGACAACAAAATTTTGGTTAATTTTGTCACTAAAGAGAAGAAGGTTAATGCTGTGATGTTGCTGCTCTCACCTCTGTATAAGAACGATTTCACTGCCAAAATTGCAAGGATGGGTTCAGTGTTTGGTCTGGGATGTTGATACACAAGATTCAGAATCCACCAGGCCATGCCAGGGAAGGATTATTGGGCCACAATTTGCTTGTACCAGATCTGCTGGAGCCCAGGACCATGGGGGACACATTTCCCAAGGCCCACATTGAGCACCAAATCCTGGTGGCTGAGCAGGAGAGCAGGGAAAGGACCTTGTCCAGCCCAGTTCAACCAGCTCCCACCAACCTTCACACTGGAGGAGGATCCAGACCAGAAAGGAGATTCAAGATTTTGTCTGAGAGCTTTGCTTGGCACAAACAGTGGTGGCAGATGATGCTGTGGGGCAGAGGAGACAAAATCAGGCGCTTTTATCCCATCCAAGCCAGAAATGTGGGGCACCATCCTTAAACCAGGATTTGAGGTAAAATTCTTGGTCCCTTTTTCCCCCCTGATGAGGCTCAAAGTTAGGAAAACCAAAAGGACAACACTCCTTGCTAAATTAATTATAAAATGTTTATTTTAGAATGATTTCATCTGAAGAATTGCTAAAATCTGACTTGTGTATCCATCCATCCATCCATCCATCCATCCATCCATCCATCCATCCATCCACCCACCCACTTCTGTTGCTACTCCACCAGGTTTTAAGCTCTTAGGACTTCTGCTGTCAGAAAGAGGCAAAATCCCCCTTCTTATTGCAACTATCATCTTCAATTACAAACATTCAGCTTTAATGCAGGAGGGCAACATTGAATTAATTATTAATTGGGGTTTCTGCACCAGCTTCAGCCCCTTTTTCTGAAAGACACAGTCCTATGTTCTACATTTTGTAATTACTAGAGAGAAAACCTGCATCTCTCACATCTCTTCTTCTCCAAAGAATCCCAACCCCCCATTCCTGTGACTCTCCTCGGAATTAGGAGTTCTTCTTTTTATTTCTTGCTATTAATGTTTAGAAACTCTGAGGGTGTATGATTAATGCAGGTAGTGTGACTTTGATATAGGACAAAGTAGCATTAATTGTATGATATACATTATTTTTAAAACAACTACATTGTCTTCATCTTGCATAATTATCTCTTTGTTGCTGTTAATCAGGATTTCCCAAAGTGGCACACAATAAAAAGCATTAAGGTTTATGTCAGCAGATCCAAATCTGGAATCAAATCTATCTGTACCATCAGGTGCCCATTAGGCTGGTGGAATTGCACATTAAAGACACTCAGACAATGCAGACGCTTTTCTCTTGCAGTAACTGGGAGAAAGGAGAAATTGGAGCTCTGGAAACAGATGTAGGAAAAGACAGCTCCTTCCCAATCCATTACAGGCAAGTGAAGAGAGGGAAAAGAGGTGAAATATTCACCCACTGATGGTTTTGAGCAGTATCCTAGTGAATCTTGAGAATATCTTGCCACTTAAAATTATCCTGAAGATTTTTTCCCCTCAGATTTTAGGACAAGGTTGTTCTCTGTGCAATGTAAATTTAGAAGTCAGGGACTGCTGCCCTAAAGGGGGTCCCGGGGGGCAGCAGGGCTGAGCAGTGCCAGTTCCACGGGTGTCAGTCCAGCCTGGGGACAGGAGTGGCCACTGCCCCCTTCCACACCTGAGACATGGGATGAGTGTGGAGCAGGCAGGTCCCCAGCAGGGCCAGAGCCAAGGCCAAAGGGATGCAGAAAAACATCCAATCATGTGGGCAGCCTGGGGAAGTGCTGCTCTGGTGCCACCAGCAGGGCTCAGCCTTTGCTCTGGGGGCAAGCCCCATTTCCTAGAGGAAAAATGGACACCTGGACACAGCCATCCATGTGGGATTGGTGTGTGGGGTGAAGAGGATAAAGATTACCAGTTTAAATGGCTTTATGGCAAATGTTTTCTCTATGTTCATGATTGAGCTGAGTGGGAATTTATTACAAGAAGCCTGGAAACACCAAGGCTTCAAACTTTCCCTCCTCGTCTTCCTGCACCTTTTCCTTTTTTCCTCCTCTCTTTCTCTTTGTTCCTTTTAAAGAAAAGACCAAAGGAAAGACAAGGAGCCCTGGAATGTGCACACCTTGCCAGCTGCCTCTCCAGTGCCCACCTCACCTGCCTGCTCCTTCCAAAAAGACACATTCTTGATGGAGAGAAGGGAGGATTTGTGTGACCATTTCCATCACCTCAGCCACACAGGCTCCCTGCAAAAGCCGGGCTGTGCTTCTCCTGGAGGGAACAGGAGTAGGGAGGGAGCCAGGGCTGCCTCTTGTCCTTCTGCAGGAGTTCTCTGGACCCCAAAGGCCACACGAGGAGCAGGGCAAGGGCACGACCCAGCAGGGCTGAGACAAGGAGAGGAGCTCTCAGAAAAGCAGGAAGGCACATCAGGCCAAAGGAGAAAATGAGCCTGGAGCAGTGAAGTAAGAATGATAATACCAAGCACTTATGTTCAAAGCACTGTACAAATATTAATTAATTAATCCTCAAAGCCCTCTCTGGAGTAGATAAGCAAGTGTTATTATCCCCTCCTTGATGGGGAGTCAGGCAGCAAGGTTAAGTGTCACGTCCAAGCTACAGAGAAAGGCTTCAGAGGGTGTTTTTCAGGGATAAACACTCCAAACCCAGCCCTGTGCTGACTCCAGGACCTGGAGTTTACAACAGGCAGGAGAGAGGAAAGGTCTGGAGAGGATCCACCATCCCAGAGAAATCCTAAATACTTCTGCAATCACTTCTAGCACAGTTTTCACTCTTAGCACTTAGTCTGGAGCAGCCCTGAACCTGGCCAAGGATGCTCTGGGAAGAGATCAGGAGGAAGAGTCAGATGTGTCAGATGTGTCAGATGTGCCAGATGTGCCAGATGTGCCAGATGTGCCATCCACCACCTCTTGTGGTCCCCCTGAGCATGTCCACTTCCTCCTGTGGCACAGTGACTTGCTTGTCATTAGCTTCAAAATAAACCAGGAAGAGAAATTAATAAATATACAAAGTTGTGTGGATAAGGAATTAAAAAAGAGGTTGACTCTGACTCACCCCAGTGCTTTCAAGGCTGTGGCCCCAAAAGAGGGAGCTCCACCATCTGGGAAAGTGGAAATGTTGTGTTTCTCCTGAAATTCCAACCATCTCGTGCAGGTTTCCCATCAGAAAATCAATTCTTGAGTGTTTTCCATCTGAAAGAAAAGAGGAAGAAGGGTTCTTTCTGGAACCTGACCCAGAAATTAAGTAACAATGGATCAAGGAACTCCAGTTTGACCCACTCCCCCTGTAAAAGGCTCCAGTTGGAAATGTTTCAGGTTTGGGTCAATTTTTCAAAAGTAATGAATATTTAGAAAAAGTGAATAGAAAGAGGAGACTCGGAATATGTGGCCAGGAAAACACTTTCCTTGGAAAAAAAGGGCTTACAGGTCAAAGGTGTCTACTGCTCACAATATGGATTAGGGGGGATTTCTGTGAGTTCTGGAGGGGAGGGAGCAGGGAGAGGAATTGCCTTTGCTCTGTATTTGTTGCTCCAGTTCCTGTTCTGACAGCAAAGCAGCTTTGATTTTAAGATGAATTGTGGGGCAGGAGCTGCAGCTCTGTTTTGGGATGTTGGTGTTTTCTCCAGTGCTTTTGACTTCAGGGAGACAAGAAAAGTGAGGTGGGTGTAGAGCTGCCAGAAACAATTACAGGAACATTTGCCAATTAATCCATCACACACTGCAGCACCATTTACCTTTCACCTTCCCAATTCTGAAGAGTCACTGTACAATCCAAATATCAAATTGTTCCTGGATACAGCAAAAAAATGAGAGGATGTGGGGTTAAAAAAAAGGACCCATCAATAATAGGACAATGCTTCTAATTTCCTGTGCAGCTCGTTAGACGTGACCTGATCAGTAAATCTGGTCACTATTTCCCCAATATTCCTTTTAAACACACTTTTAAAAAACACATTTGCATAACCCCTTCTCAGCCCATCTCCACCACCCTTATTGGGATACCTGGGAAGCAGCACAAACACCAGGACTGGATAAGCTCCTGTCCCAAAAAATTTGTGGTAGAAAACTTAGGATGGAAACTCTTCCAAGTTTTTATTTAACCCTATCCTCTCTTTTTGCTAGGATGCATAAACGTGGGCAAAGAGAGATGTGTCTCCAGGTTTAACGAGCCATTTATAACTAATTACTGAAGCTTATTAAGTACAGCTTTGGCTTAGGCATTTTATCCCCACCTTTTCTCCACAGTATTCACCAAAATTTGGCTTCCTGAGAGGAACTAATTGAATTTCATGGTTTACACATTACTTGCACACTCTCTTTAATCCTCAGCTGTAGTTTTTCTCTAACAGATTGTCCCAGAAGAAAGCCAAAACATAAACTTTGTATTTATTGTGTAAATAAGGGTGTTTTTAAAAATTCTATCTGCACAGACACACACACACTGGGCTGGAGCCTTTTCCAATTCTTCAGTGCACGGGTGCAACTCCATTAAATCAGTATGGGAACTAAACTGTAAGGAACTGTATGGGAACAGAAAGTAACAAACAGTATGGGAACTAAAGTAAGATCTTCTTTGGGTGATTGTGGACATAAAGGATCAGATCAGCCAGATATTTGTGAGCTGCCAGGGAAATTGGCTCCCACCTCAAGATGTGGCTTGATTTGACTCCTGTGTGCTGGGCATGGCTGTGACACCTCCAGTCCTGTGCCCAGTTCTGGCCCCTCAGGACAAGAGGGGACACTGAGGGGCTGGAGAGTGTCCAGGGAAGGGAATGGGGCTGGGAAGGGGCTGGAGAATCCCTGAGGGAGCTGAGAAGGGGCTGGAGAATCCCTGAGGGAGCTGGGAAGGGGCTGGAGAATCCCTGAGGGAGCTGGGAAGGGGCTGGAGAATCCCTGAGGGAGCTGGGAAGGGAATGGAGAATTCCTGAGGGAGCTGGGAAGGGGCTGGAGAATCCCTGAGGGAGCTGGGAAGGGGCTGGAGAATCCCTGAGGGAGCTGGGAAGGGAATGGAGAATTCCTGAGGGAGCTGGGAAGGGGCTGGAGAATTCCTGAGGGAGCTGGGAAGGGAATGGAGAATCCCTGAGGGAGCTGGGAAGGGAATGGAGAATTCCTGAGGGAGCTGGGAAGGGGCTGAGAATCCCTGAGGGAGCTGGGAAGGGAATGGAGAATTCCTGAGGGAGCTGGGAAGGGAATGGAGAATTCCTGAGGGAGCTGGGAAGGGGCTCAGCCTGGAGAAAAGGAGGCTCAGGGGGGCCCTTGTGGCTCTGCACAACTCCCTGACAGGAGGGGACAGCCGGGGGGATTTGGGATCTGGGAACAGGGACAGGAGGAGAGGGAACGGCCCCAGGCTGGGCCAGGGGAGCTCAGGGGGGACAGCAGCAGGAATTTCCCCATGGAAAGGGTGGGCAGGGATTGGAAGTGCCCAGGGAGGGTTGGATCCCCATCCCTGGAGTGTCCCAGCAATTCCTGGAGGTGGCACCCAGAGCTCTGTGTCACAGGGTGGGGATGGGCACAGCTTGGACTCAGTGATCTTTCCCACCTCAGTGTTTCTGTGATTTTTTTAATAGCAAAATGTGAGTGATTAACAGTTCAGTGCACGAGGGGAAGCTCCTCTCAGTTCCTCAAGGCTGGCAGGTCCAAGCCATGTCTCTGGGCACAGCATCTCCTCCCAAATGCTGGAGGAAATCCTGGGCCCGGTGATGTCAAAGGGAATTTGTCTTCACCATCAGCACAATCAATATTTTACCTTAAACTCGCCCCCATAAGCATTTTGTTAACACCTGCTTCAGCACCTGGTGCTGCCCAGGCCAAACCCCATCCGAGCAGTGATGCAATCCATCAGCTATTCCATTAAATGGGAGTATTTTTATATCCCAAAACACACAGTTCATATTTTCAGGTATATTTTAAGGCACTGTGAGGCCAGGCACAAGCTGCAGTCCAGTTTTTTTTTTTTTTTTTTTTTTTTTTTGAAGGAGAAGCAGCACAAGGAGGAATAGTCCAGGTAAATTTTTAATAAATGTGTGTGTGCAACGAAACAGCTGCAGCCCAAGGCATTTTTAGCAAGTTACAGCACTCTGCTGCTTGATCTTTACCACAACATTTCCTACAGAAACACTGTGAGGAAGCTGGCCCGGATTTTCCAGAGGGGCTGGGGAATGCAGGTGACCTCCTGAAAAGTTCAAGTAACAATTTCCAACACAAATGGAAACTTTTCCAGGGATCTTCCTCTCTTTTGTTAACTGCATCTTCGAGGGGTCTCCAAATGTGTGAGGGATAATAAAAAGCCATCTAGAGTTCACATTATTTGAAGTTTTAGGGAGGGAAATGTTAAAAGAAACAACCCTCTCTTCAGTGATAACACAGCCCAACCCACAAAATCATAGCCTAGAATTAAATTCCACTAACAACAATATATTGGGGTTGATTTTATTTTTATGAGCACAGCCTGTGGGTTGCTGTTGTGCAAATCAGCTTTCCCAGCGCGAATAAAAGTCAAAAATTTGTCTCGAAAAGCTTTTGAAAAACGCAAAATAACATTTTTTTCTTCATCCAGCCCTGTCTGAATAGCTGAGATGCACCACAATTAAAAAAAAAAAAAATGTGTCAAAGAAAACAAAAAAAAAAAACAAAAAAAAAAAAAAACAAACAAAAAACCCCACAAAAATAATAATTTAAAAAAACCAAAAAAAAAAAAGAAAAGAAAAAAAAAGCTGAAGCAGCTCCTCAGGTCTGGGAAAAATCAGGACTTGCAGTCAGATCTTGGCAGAGGGGGAAGCAGCAGAAGCTGAAGTCTCGCAGGAGGGACTCCCAGGTTACCACAGAGCTGGGGCCATCCTGCCAATCCCACCTCCAGGAAAGCACTGACAGGGGATTTCAGGCCATGGGGCTTGTGTTTGCCATCTGCACGTGGGCAAATTGCATCCAGAGCCATTGCCAAAACAAATAAATGGGGGGGAAAAAATGGAAAAATAATTTTCCATTGCATTCAATTCCGTGAATGCTCCGGCTGAGGCACTGGAACAGATTCCTCAAAGCACTGGTGGCCCTGGAAGTGTCCCAGGCCAGGCTGGAGCACCTGGGACAGTGGGAGGTGTCCCTGCCATGGCAGGGGTGGCACTGGGTGGGATCTGGGGTCCTTTCCAACCCAACCCATCCTGGCAGTCTGTGATTTCCTGAGGAAAGGAAGGTTCTCAGCCCAGGGTGTCTTGGTGCCTCCCTTGGGGACAGAATTTGGTGTCTTTGATGATCCTGCTCCTGGTTATGTTGGTTTAATGTGGCTGTGACATTTCACCCTGCTGGAGAGTCAAAACTGATCAACTTTAATTTTTCTCTCCAGAAAGAATTTACATTTTCTCTCTGTGTTGTAAAAAACAGCAAAGTGTGCAGGAGATGAACTGCTAAAGTTGTATCCTTTGTTGCAATGTTTTTCCTTCATAAATTGTTTTAAGATTAATTCAAATAATATACTCGAAAAGCACATAATTGAACAGGTTTTATTTTTAATATTCTGTCATAAATACACTCAGATGCACTTAGAAAGTTGCAAATAAAACATCCTTTCTTATCCTTTATACTTAGAGTCTTAAACTGAATTAAAGGATCAACTTTAATTAACTAAAAAATAACTCATCTCCCTCACTGCCAGATCTGTTTGGGGTGGACAAAAAGGATCTTGCCTAATCTGCTCACTCAATATCAATTCCATCTCTGGAGGAAAAAAACAAGGTGTGTGCACTAAAAAGTAGTACAGAGAAGCAGACAGCAATATTCCTTAAAATATTTTAAGTGTTCTTTAGAGCTGAGATTTGACACAGAGCAAAGGGAAGAGTTTAACCAAAACCTGGTTGTAATTCATGGGGTTTGTGAATGGGATTTGTTGGGGAGGGCAGCAGCCTGTGTGATCTTGAGCTGTGCATTTTTTAAAAATGTTCTGCAGATCCCTGTGTCAGAAATATGTTCCAAAATGTGTGGATGTGGCACCTGGGGACAAGGGGTAGAGCTGGGCTTGGCAGTGCTGGGGAACACGATGATCTTTTTAGGACTTTTCCAACCCTAACGAGGCTGTGATTCTGTGATTCTGTTATGTCCAAGTGTGAAAAGCACATCGTGGGCAAATAAAACTTTATTAAAAACAGCCTCAGGCAGCAATGCAAGGGTCACTGAGTGGTTTCATCCTGCTGCTTCCAAAGAGCAGCCAAGCTGGAGAGGAGGTCAGTACGGGACAGCCTGAGCAGTGCAGGGTTCTGCCCCTTCCCTGCAGGGGTTGTGTTCTCCACCTGCCTCTCACTGGCTGATCTGCAAGAAAATAATTCATAGAAATATTGCAGGGACCCTCAGTGCTGTCACTGCTGTCCAGGCTTCAGGAATAACCCACGGGAGAGGGCTGCAAGGATTGCTTGGAGCCCCTTTATGAAGGAGGGTGATCACCCACCCTAAATCACCTAGGAATAGTTAAAATCTTGTTATTCATTAACATTTCCTCTGTGTGTCTTGAGAGTATTGAAAGTCCCATCACTGACCACACTGAAACTCTGACCAAGGTGACCTCCAGCCTCCTGAATCCCCTCCTTGGTGGTCAGGAATGGAGCAGGGACGCTCCAAGAGGATTTCTGGTTTGCCACGGGCGAGGTGTCTCCAAGTGACAGCATTCCTCACTTGACTAAAATCGGCCACAAACAGCTTTTCCTGTCACTTAGAGACCGTCTCAGTGGTCACATTAAAGACCTTGAGCACTTCCAGGGATGGGGCAGCCACAGCTTCTCTGGGAAAACACTTCTAGCCGGGAGAAGTGTGAACTCAGCAGTCAGGAACGGCAGCAAACGCAATTATTCTTGTTAAAGGATGAATTTTATGAATTCAAAATGTCATAACAAACTAAAGTGACAGCCCCTGCCAGGTGCTGGGGAACATCCCTGTAAGGATTCCTTGCTTCTCTCACCCTTGGAGGTGAGGGCTGGGCTCTGCACATCCAAGATGTGGCCAATTCCCTCGGTCCCTGGAGATGGAGGACTAAAAAGCATCTCTGCTCTTTTTTTTCTCCTTTTTATCTCCCATCTTTGGTACAGTTACACAACAAGAATGCAATAAAATGGTGCAAGAAGGACATAAAAATGCAACTTTGCTCCCTCATGGCAGGAAGTGCTGCCCATTCTGTCCTGTCTGCTCCTGTAGGACAAGTAGAGAGAATAGAGAGAATAAAATGATGACCAAATCTCTTCCTAGAACTGGGAAATAGAGTAAAAACCTCAAAAAAGAGAAGTTTTCATGGTTTTGAAGTGAACAGATTGCTTAGGTGTTTTCATTGTTTTAAAAATCACTATATTCAAAAGAGATTAAAAAAAAACCAACAAAATATTCTGATGGAGTTTCTTCTATCCCTAAGAATGAACAGTGAATTTAAAAAAAATAAATAAAAAAAGCAAACCAACAAACCAAACAAAAAATACAAATAAAAATAAAATAAAACAAAATAAAACAAAATAAAATAAAATAAAATAAAGTAAAATAAAATAAAATAAAATAAAATAAAATAAAATAAAATAAAATAAAATAAAATTTAAAAAAATTAAAAAATCAAGCTGGGCTTAATTGCTGCTTTATGTCCAAGCCATAATGAAGCCCAGGAAGGGCAGCAGGGAGGGGAGAGGCAGCTCAGGAGCAGCCACAGCCTCCTTCCCTCTCTGCCCCCCAGCCTCCCCTGGCCCGAGGTGTGTGCTGTGATCTCACATTTGTGGGAATGAAGGAGAAAAAGCCTTTTTTTTCAAGCAGCTTTGCAGCACTCAGGGATTGCTGATACCAAAACCTCCTCCACGTCCCCCCTTCACTCAGGCAGCATTTCATTAATTTAGAAAGCATGATCTCATTAAGCAATTCCATTCCAAAGTTTCTGGAGTTGAAAAGCCGGGGAATTTCCCCAGGTTCTCAAAACCTTTGGTCAAAAAAAGCCAAGTTCCTCCCCATTCCTCTTTAAACAAATAAGGTTAGCAACCCTTTTGCCATTCACAATTCAACATTCACACTAAATTAATTTTTCCAAAAGTAATTCAAATAAAAGCTTTGCTGCTGCTACCCTTTTCCGAGCTGCAAGATTGAATAAGGCATCTGAATAAAATTGTGTATTACAGCCTTCTTTAATATTTAAGCATGACATTCATTGATTTGTTTCTTGTTTTCTGCAAACCTTGACAACATGATAAAATAAATCATAAGAAGAAAATATAGTGGTAACATCTTTTATGGACTTCACATAGTCATCAATCTCAAGCTGTGAGTGAATTATCAGTGCAGCAAAAAGATCTATGTTTTAAGAGCTCCAATAGCACACTAGCTAGAGGTTTTTCACAAGCAAACTCAAGGCGAGTGACTGATAAGCATCATTATTGTTTTCTGAGAGTCTGGTTTATAGTGTGTTGTGGAGGTGTTGGCATATATGTTTCAGAAGGAAAGGTTTGATCAATTCTAAGTAGACATCTACTAACATATAAAAAATATAACAAGGGTTCCTGCTGAGCAGTATTAAAGTACCTATTGCACCATGTCAGCATGACAGGCCCCATGTTGTGTTTTTGATTATATTTAATATAGAATTAACCTTTCTTAATGGAACATATTGTGCATGCAACGGGAGTGAAAAATATTTATTTTGACCAAAACAAATATCATCCTTATTTAGGTTTTAAGGAATACTTCTTTATTTTCAATTTATAAAACTTCTCATCATAAAATTGTCGCAGCCCCGAACTGACAGGAAGGAATAAAAGGGTTTTTTGTTGGTTTTTTGTTTTTTTTTTTCTTCCCTGTGGCTCGTGAGCCACAAAGAGAGGAAGCTGCTGAGGGCATCAGGAGCAGCTGGGAAAAACATCTGTGGGGCAGCAGATGGGGAAGGGAGGAACGTGGGCACCACCACCACCTTGTCCACTGGTAATTCCATGGAATTCAAGGAGCCATGCCATTGGAATTACCAGGTGCCAACACTCTCCATGCTCGTGCTTTCAATGGGGAGGCAAAAATGGGATCCTTCTGTGTGGAAAATAACAGAATTGAGGGGATGGTGTGGAGCAATCAAAGGCTGGGAGGAGAAAAGTGGAACTAGGAATTAATTTGATGGGATAAAGCAGCTCCCTTGCAGGAGCTGCATAATGAGGTTATGCAAAGGTATCATCGTTTTGCTGTGAAAAATGCCACTCCTGAAAGTAACTCTTTCACCAGACTCCCAAATGTTTTATATCTGCTAAATGGGCTAATGAAAGCTTTAGGTTTAGAAAGCAGTAGCCTAGGGATTGTAAGAGTAAATATTAAGATGTTTTCTGACAAGCTGAATATATGTGGTTTCCCACAAAATCCCACAGTGCTTTGCACTCCATAAATATCACTCCTCTTCCCTCACAACTTTTACTCCATGAAATATGATGCCGCCGTCCACTAAAGCAGAGCTGCACTTTGCTGGGGCTGGAGCCCGGGCACACATTTATTTACATAGGTTGAACACCATTCATCACCCTGCTAATTAATGCACTCAGCCGGGAGGGGGTGAAGGATTTCCTTCAGGACACGGGAATTTTCACGGGAATCTCCTCAACTGAAAGAAAGCCCAACCCTTAGTTGGAGTTTGGCATTGGGCAGAGCTCGCCAAATCCAAATTTTCCAGTGAATTTACGGGGTGATATGATGGGTTTGGTCAGGTAGGGATGCTCCCAATTATTGATATTCCAGGATGAAATTCCTGTCACTTTAGGCTCAGCCCTTCTGGCCGTAGCTGGGGGGAGCTGTGGGCTGGAAGAGGAAACACAAAAACTTTCCTGATGCTGCTAAAGACTGGAGAAGGGGGAGGAAGGAAGGATTCCAGGATTCCAGGATTCCAGGAAGGATTTTAGGAAGGATCCCAGGAAGGAAGGATTCAAGGAAAGAAGGATTCAAGGAAAGAAGGATTCCAGGAAGGATTCAAGGAAGAATTCCAGGATTCCAGGAAGGATTCTAGGAAGGATCCCAGGAAGGATTCCAGGATTCCAGGAAGGATTCCAGGAAGGAAGGATTCCAGGAAGGATTCAAAAAAAGAAGGATTCCAGGAAGGATTCAAGGAAGAATTCCAGTATTCCAGGAAGGATTCTAGGTAGGATCCCAGGAAGGAAGGATTCCAGGATTCTAGGTAGGATCCCAGGAAGGAAGGATTCCAGGATTCTAGGTAGGATCCCAGGAAGGAAGGATTCCAGGATTCTAGGAAGGATTCCAGGAAGGAAGGATTCCAGGAAGGAAGGATTCCAGGATTCCAGGAAGGATTCCAGGAAGGAAGGATTCCAGGAAAGATTCCAGGATTCCAGGATTCCAGGATTCCAGGAAGGATTCAAGGAAGGAAGGACTCCAGGAAAGATTCCAGGAAGGATTCAAGGAAAGAATGATTCCAGGAAGGATTCCAGGAAGGAAGGATTCCAGGAAGTATTCCAGGAAGGAAGGATTCCAGGAAGGATTCCAGGATTCCAGGAAGGAAGGAAGGGCTGCAAAAAGAGGCCAGTATTATTTGTATCCATTTTCTCTTTTTATTAGGGATGCTGCCAGGAAGTTCATCTTGAAGCAGTGCCCTGGTTTGGTCTCCTCAGGTTATGAGAGCAAGGCCTGCTCAGTAGCAAAATTCACAATCTCAAATGACGTCCAAGCTCTGCAAAATGCTTAACTTGGTAAGTGGGGAGATTTTCTTGTAAATTCAATTTTTCTTGTAATTCAATACCGCACCAGAGGTCTCACTTGATGGAAAAGAGGCTCTGTGCTCCTGGAGTGTTTTACAAATATGTAAATATTATACCTAAGCTGCCCCTGTTAATTAAATATGGCACTTTACACAAGCATATTGTTTCCAGTCTCAACGTTCTGGCTTAAATCCATCATCAGTAATTACGTTCTGTCCTTTTAAATTCTTTCCTGGCTTAATTAGCTAAATTATTCTACTTCACTTCCTGTCCCAAACTTGCACGCAGTGCTGGTGACCCTCCTCTGTGGCTCCTGGGTTTTGTCCCCTCGTAGGAGCTGTGGCATCATCACTCATCCGTGGGGAGGTGGGAATTCCACAAGGATGCTGTGGCTCCTGAGTGCTTGTCACAATTTGCTCAACATAATATGTTTTACATAATAAACAGTTAAATAAATACACGTACATGATAATACGTTTTGCTTACATTTTTTGAAGCGTTTTTGTACCATCTCCGCTTCCCCCAAATGTTTTTAATTAATAATAAATATAATTCCGAGTGTTAAAGTTGGAAAATACTCTGTTCCCAACTCTCCTCATACTTATTTAGATGAAGGAACTAAGCAAAAAAAACCCCAAACCACCCAAACTATCAGACTATGCAAAATAAATCAGAAATTAATACCTGTTAAAGCCAAAAGTGCTGAAGAACAAGAGCACATTGGAGGCACTGGACAGCACAGAAAATCCAGGACTGCTCACAAGAACTGCCTATTTTTAATTTCCAGTTATTTGGATATTAAATAATGGCTCCAGGTCTTAGGAACATGGGACAGCACCACAGATGAGAGAAACTCTGTTCAAACCTGAGAGGAGTTCTATGATTAATAAAGATAAAGCAGGGACAAGGTAGGAAGGGAAGGAGCTGCAGTTTAATATACTTATCTTATGAATATTTCTATAAAATCTCTTCAAGTTTTTATAGTGAAACAAAGTCCTGAATAGAAATGGAATATTTATTTTCAATACCAGCTTTTAGCTACCGAGATTCCATTAAAATTATGCTGGAGAAAAAAAAAAAAATTAAAGATATGTATCTTGCTAATAAAAATGCACTTTGGTGAGAGATGTTGCGGAAGCAGAACCTCCTGTAAATTAGGTCACTTCTCCAGTAAACCATCTCCTGAACTCCTTTGTGGGAATTATGTAGGAAACAGGTTTTCTTTTCAAATCTTAATATAAAACTTGGAGAAGGAACAAGTCTTCTACCTTATTCACATTCATAAAAAAATCATAATGTAGCATCAATATTCACTTAATAAAGAGACCATTTACACTGCTGGGCTGCTGTTCTTTTGTTTGCCAGGGTGGATTTTTTTTTTAATCATATGGAAGAGTCGGTGCTGCAACATCTGTGACTTGTCAGTCATTTAATTAACCAAAGAAAAGCTAGCTATTCATTTTATTTCTGTATATGTTAATGCTAAAAACTAATAGAAAACAGCTAGTAAATTGTCCTCTGCATATATTGGACACAGCAACAATTACTCTGGCAGAGAAGATATAATAAAAGAGGAAATTTTAATAGTATTCTTATTCTATTTATTCTCAGGGGCTTCTGTTTCAAGGTACTGTAGAAATTAACAATTATTTCTTTTCATTGTTTTTGATGATCTTTTTCTATTATGGCCCTATCCGACTTAAAAGAAAATATAATTTGAACTTTTCTTTTTTTTTTTTTTTTTTTTTGTATTAAATTTTCTTTGGTACCTGGAGATTTCCTTTCTGGTTGGTTATGGGGAGGTCCTGAGAAGGTTCAGGAAAATAAGCAGCAAGTGTTTCTTTCAGACAGCTGGTTAAGGCATGTCAGTTATTGGGACAATCAAGAGAACTCAGCTTAAACCCAGAACTTTCACATAATAAAATAATTTGCTTTTCCAGCCTTCATTTTATTGACAAATATGTCTTTCCCATATTTTTGGAGTGTCTGTCATATGATACGTCTAAATACTTGCTATTGCTCTGCTATATAAAGCAATTAACTGACTTTATACAGCAAATTGTCAGAGGATTTCCCCAGAAAGCTTGGGGAAATCTAACCTACAGAACTATTCTCCAATTTATTGACATGCTACGATGGTGAAAAAAAGTAGGACATCAATAAACAGCTTTAGCTGGAAAACTGGAATCTGATTATAAGTGTTGGGAGCTGGAGACCAGAGGCTCAATTAAAATACATGGCATGGCTTTGGTTTAAAGCAGAGAGGTGCTGGATTTTAATGGGGGAAAGCAGGGCTTGGTGAAGGGTGGGAATGCAGCATGGGGGAGTTTTATACCCAAAGTTCCCCCTGGGTCTGTTTGAGCTGGATGCAGGTTCAGCTCCTCATCCCAGACCACTCCTCTTGCCTCTGGGGAGCTTTGACAGGGAAAGAATCTTCAGGATTTTGTGCAGAAAATGATCTTGTCTTCCTTTCAAGGGCAGAGCAAGAGGGAAGTTGGAGCACAGGCTGAAGTAAAACAGCTCAGGAATGGCCCTGGATGGATTCCCTGCCCTCAAGGAAAGTCCTTCTACTTCCTGCAGAATCCAAATCCCCCAAAACAGCAGGTTTAGAAATCTGAGAAAAACAAGCAAACCATAACCATTTAGGTTTATGCAGTAAATATTGATTAGGACTGAAACACTTGCATAAATTAGATTAAATAGTTCAGGAAGTGCTGGATCACTCACAGGAATCTACAAAACTGCCTGAATTCCCCATGATTCACAAACAGGGCTTCAGAATCACAGAATCATTAAGGTTGGGAAAGACTTCCGAGATCATCAAGCCCAACCTCTCGTTAAGTAGCACCAAAACTGCAGTAACAGACTAAAAATAAATCAAATCACAGATTTTACAGGATCAACCACAGCCAAAAAAAAAAAAAAGGGATAAATTGCAGAAATATATATATATATATATATGTGATGTTAAAAAGGTCATTTTTAATACAGTGAAGGAAACCTTTCTACCTGAATTTTAACTTCATTATTTTTTGCTAAAAGACCTTATGCTGTGCCACTCACCTCCACTGCTGATAGGACAAGGAAGGGCTGCTGAGATTGGCTGGAAATAATTGATAATTAACAAATTATCTGCCTAAAAACAGTTCTTACACCTGTGTAACTTGAATTTTTCAACACCTTTTTCTGCTCTTTTATCACTGCTGGTGGTTACACTCATTTGGACCTGGGTTTTATCTGTAACCTCCTTTATTGACTTTTAGGGTTGGTTTTACATCCCACTGGCACAGAAGGAGCAATAGGGGCTTGATTTTGGTGTAGTACAGAAAATAAAGAGGGGGAAAAAGAAGAGGAAGAAACTCCAAAAATGAGCTGCAGCCCTTCCTTTGGAAGTGTTTCCCCTTGATGAAATGCATTTGTACGTGTCAGGAGCCCGGTGCCACCTCCATTGTACTGTTAATATTCTGGTTATCATGCAAGAAGTCATTGATGAACAAGTTTAAGCAGTGTGCAAACAACGTCACCTGCTGGGAAGTGTTAAGGTACCCATCATACCATGTCAACTTGACAGGCCTCATGTTGTGTTTCTGATTATATTTAGTCATATAAAATTAACTTTTCCTAATGTAACGGGTTGGGGAGGCGACGTGGACAGCACAAGAGTTATTTAGGCTCAAACCTATTTGTATTCAGATTTACTAATGAGAAGCACAATATGAGCAAAATCCCCGACTCACTGCAGGCATTTATGGAGTGGCAGGGCTGGAGTGCCTCGAGCCTTAATCCATGGAAGAGGTGATAAAGCAGGAGGGTTTTGTGATGTTCCTGTTGTCCAGCAGTGCCAGCTCCTGCCTGTCCATGGCAAGACTGAGCTGCCTCCAACTTGCCTGGTGCTGTGCTCACCTCCATGTGGGATTTGTAGAGTTATTTAGAGCAGTTTTAGGGAATTACAGTGGTTGCTCCTTTCCTTTCCTTTCCTTTCCTTTCCTTTCCTTTCCTTTCCTTTCCTTTCCTTTCCTTTCCTTTCCTTTCCTTTCCTTTCCTTTCCTTTCCTTTCCTTTCCTTTCCTTTCCTTTCCTTTCCTTTCCTTTCCTTTCCTTTCCTTTCCTTTCCTTTCCTTTCCTTTCCTTTCCTTTCCTTTCCTTTCCTTTCCTTTCCTTTCCTTTCCTTTCCTTTCCTTTCCTTTCCTTTCCTTTCCTTTCCTTTCCTTTCCTTTCCTTTCCTTTCCTTTCCTTTCCTTTCCTTTCCTTTCCTTTCCTTTCCTTTCCTTTCCTTTCCTTTCCTTTCCTTTCCTTTCCTTTCCTTTCCCTTCCCTTCCCTTTTCCCCTTTTTTTAAAATTTATATGATAATATTTTCATTTTTTTCCGGGTCAGCCATATTTTCCATATATTCCTTGGAGTGTCTTAGTGTCACAGATAATATCCCCATGACACAGACCACAGGAAAATCCCAAGCAGAGGGGTTGGGAATACATTCCCTTTCCCAGAATGTACTGGCTAAACCAGTCTGAGAGTCACCAAACAGCTTTGATTAAGATAAAAGCCAAAAAATGTCAAATTTCTCCACCAACCAGCAAAACCTCTCAGCACTCACAGGCAGCAGCTTTGGTTCCCTTTGGTTCTTTGCCATCACAAATTCAAGGTTCAGTGACCCATTCCTACCCACTGGCTGTTGGGCAAAGGATCAGGATTTATTAATTATTATAAAAGCCAGGGAGGGGGCCTTCCTAATTAAAGACTCCGGGTGTGACTCCTCATTTTCGACTGCTTGCCAGCCTGCTGTACCTGGGTCTGCTCAGATGACACTCAGCCCTCAGCTTGGAACTGCATTCCTAGAAGAAATTAGGGGAGGAAAATGCAATAAAAAAAAAAAATCTTCAACTGCTTGTGCAGAAAGAGGGAAGGTGAAAAAGAGTGTAATTGTTCAGTTCAGTAAAGGGGGAGACACAAAAATGCCTTTTTTATTAATGTTGTTGAGGCTTAAAGGCTGAAATTTGGCATGGAATAGCTTTGGAGCCTCGTATGAGAGGAAACCAAATGACTGATTTATGGGCACTTGGAAATTGCTTCCCACTCTGGCTCATTAATGGCTAAATTGGGCTTAGTCCTCATCCAGCAACACTCCATTGGCCCGGGATGCTCTGGCCACGAGGCCCCTCCGAATTTCCAGCCCTGGTCAAGGCTGCATCAAACTCATCATTATTACCAACCCCAAACTATTTAAATGAATTAAAGGAATATTATTAATGTGAAATGCAGGCAGCCTATATGAGCTTAGGAGATGATGAGGGGCTGTGGCAAGATTTTTCTTTATGGCCAAGACCTTCAGCAACAACAATTTTCTGAGAAAAAAACCCATTTTGTAAGATAAAGAACTATTTTCGAGAGAAAAAATTGTATTTCTTCTTATCCTTGCATTGCAGTGACAGCAAAAAGACAGGTTTTTGTCACTTGAAATGATTTTGCAATGAAGTAAATCCCTGATTTACAAAAGTTTAGGACATCACTGGGAATAAAAGGTACTGCTGCTTAATTAAAATGTACTTGATGGGTGGAAATCAGCATTCAAAGCACCGAGAAGTTACAGCAGCAGCGACAAACGAGTTTGTGTTTTGTGTTGCGATTTACTGCCAACAGCTCTGCCTTCCCTGGGCCTTGTGATGTTCCAGGGAATGGGCTGGAAATTCAACCCATGCCTAATGTGCTTAACTTGGGGAGGAAAAAGAAAAAGAACCTGCTGCCTGCTCCAGTCTGTGCCCCCCTGCAGCAGCTGCCAGGAGCAGGGGACAGAAATTGCTGATTTTAATGGATAGTGGGAGAAATTTAACCTGGATAGATGAATTTCTATGCAGGGGAAAGGGAAAGGGAAAGGGAAAGGGAAAGGGAAAGGGAAAGGGAAAGGGAAGGAAAGGAAAGGAAAGGAAAGGAAAGGAAAGGAAAGGAAAGGAAAGGAAAGGAAAGGAAAGGAAAGGAAAGGAAAGGAAAGGAAAGGAAAGGAAAGGAAAGGAAAGGAAAGGAAAGGAAAGGAAAGGAAAGGAAAGGAAAGGAAAGGAAAGGAAAGGAAAGGAAAGGAAAGGAAAGGAAAGGAAAGGAAAGGAAAGGAAAGGAAAGGAAAGGAAAGGAAAGGAAAGGAAAGGAAAGGAAAGGAAAGGAAAGGAATTTTTAAAAACCAATACATACTCAAAAAATTTACAAAATAGGTTTTAGTAGTTGCTCATCAGTGAAACAGTCACTCTCTGCAAAGTTTCCTATTTCTAGCCATGAAAATAGAACTATAAAATCAGAATGTTCTGGGTAATATTGGGATGAGTGTATGGCAAGAGCAGAGACCTTCACTCGCTCTCCCAGCTGCTCAGGGGCCAGGCCATGGCTTTGCTGCCATCCTGATCCCAGTCCTGAGCAAAGGGAGGAAGAGGAGACTCAGATTCACAGGTGAGTAGAAAACTCCCACTGGAAGGGAGTGAGCCACTAGTGGGATTTGGGACAGAGCAAATGCATCAGGAAAGGCATTCAGGGCTGCAGGAGAACAGAGAGCAGGAGAGGATTGGCTTCTGCAGCCTCATGTCAGAGAGAGAATGCTCAAGGAATGGGGAAATTTAACAAGTCAAATAATTATTTTTTTTAAAAAATCTTTCAGCTGGGAAGGCAGTGACAAGGAACCATCTGCAATCAGCTTCCCCTCACCTTTTTTCTGGTGGAAGCAGAGGAAATCCTGCAGTGATATTACCTGTGCTAATGTGAACAGAGCTCAATCCACAGGAGAATAGGTGAGCAAATGTGGGTGCACACAAGTGTAAGCCCCAATTCAAGAATGTGTCCCTGGATGCCTGGAGGGGAAAAAAAACCACTCCTGGCAAGTGGAGAATGCATTATCTCCATAATATAGCTGGGAGATACCAGAGGAAATTTCAGCCTCAAATATTTGTACACGGGTCCTATTTATTAAAAGCAAATATTGACCGTTCGGTCCTTAAATATTTTAAATAATTTATTCTAAATATTTTGATACCGGAGTAAATTAATGCTAAAGCATTTCTTTGTTTGTGCCAAATCAGTGCTTCCCAGTAGGAAGTTAGTCCATCCTTGCAAGCAAGCTTTCACTCTCAGTAGGCAGTCCATTTCTGTAGAGTGCCATTAACTTAATTTCAAAAAGAACCAGTAAAGGTATATGGAGCAGGCAGTAATAGCATGGAAAATATCCAAAATTACTAGACCCCAGCAACAGAACTTCGATGCCATTTTCATGCACTAATAATTTGTAGTTTACATATTGAAGGTAACTATAAACTGACTACTTCCTTGGTTAAGTCTTGCAGGTAATTGCAAATATGTTGTTAGTGCTGTACCTTTCCCCATCTGAGAGCAGCATCTCCAGGAAAAACAACAGAAAACACAATTTTCACTTTCTTATCCAGAAGTGTTCTGGAGTTTCTTTGTCACCAACAATATTAAATTTACTCGTGATCAAACCATAAAAGTGTGGCAATTTTTAAACTAGATTTCATAACTAGAAATTGTAACATTTTGAATACTCTTGGCTTTCATATAAGTCAAATCTTGTCTTAATAATGCAGATTTGATGAATGTGAAGTACACACATGGAAAATTATGTGCTCCAAATCAGAACAATCTTTTAGAACTCCCCTTTCTTTTGGCTGAGAAATTTAATCTGTGGAAAGAACAGTATCAACACAACAACACTGTTTACTCTTGGGTGTCATCCAAAATAATTTGTGTGAGAAGTGGGACACCGATTTTCCTGTTCCTTCAAAGGTTTTCATGAAGAATTCTGTATTTCTACATTTCTGCTGCCCCAAGAGCTGCTGGTTGGATGGTTTTCATCTGCAAAGCAGTTGCAGCAAGGAGGGTGGATTTAAAAAGGAGATGGATCAAGGTGGTCTTTCATTACTCCAAGGTTCCAAATATCCCAAATCCCAAATCCCAAACCCCTGGCTCAGTTCAATCTGCTCATGGTGATGGACTTTTGGGCCACGTACATGAAAGTTTTGCTCACAGGTGGGCCAGAGATGCCTTGGAAAATGAAGGGAGAATCTTCCCATCTGGTTAAATCCAAAGGAAAACTCCTGCTGGTTTCACTTCTCTCTGTTTCAAGATCTCTTTTTGAGACAGGAGTTTTCTTAGAAAGGTGGCAGAAAATCCTGGGAAAGGCTTCCAACCACTGCCATCCCTCAGTTATACCCATCAGCCAGTGCTTTCCCTGCTCACAGAACACACATTTCACAATTCAACCCATAATTTAAGAATTTTTATTATTTAAATCTGTGATGTTCTTTAAACTTTACTGCGTTTGTCCTGTTGGACATTTAGGGACCAGAATCACTTTGGTTTCCAATCACTTTGGTTTCAAATAATTTAAAATATTTGTGGTTTAAAAATTATTGTGCCTCCTCTAAGGGACCACAGAATAAAATCACAGATCAAGATCAGCAATGCATCAAGATCAGCAATTAAATGGATTAAGTCTTCATCTTTTCGGTAAATAAAAAAAATAAAAAAAAAAAAAATTAAAAAAAACAAACCTGCCCTGAGACAGGGCAATGCTTGGAATATCTGGAAAGAAAAAATTAAAAAGAGTGTGAGAGACTGAGAAGAGCCCTGGCACAATGGGCAGTTTCCAGCCATTTATCTGGAGCCCAGGTTCTGCTGGCTGTGCCAAGTGCAGATCCTGCAGCTGGCTGAGCAGGCAGGAGGTGATTGCAGTGCTGGGCCAGCTCCCTGTGAGGAATATTGCAAACTGCATTTTGGGCCTGGGAGCACGAGCCAGCACAACAAATTAGGGAATGTGATCTGCAGAGCACGGGACAGCACTGCTGTCCTCAAAAAAAAAACCATCCAGTGAGAAGGTTGTTCAGAGAGAAAAGAGGGTATTAATAAAAATCCTTTTGCTCATTGACCATGCAAGGGGAGTTCACAACAAAAGGCATTTTCTGACAAATATTTTAATTAGTAGATAAATTGACTTACAACAGGCACAAGGTTTATAGCAAGGATCTCACACTGAGTAACTCCCTCTGTTCACCTTCCCAGTGTCCAAGGCCAGGTTGGACAGGGCTTGGACCAGCCTGGTCCAGTGGAAAGTGTCCCATGGCAGGAGGCTGGAACTGGATATCCCTGAAGGTCCCTTCCAACCTAAACCATCCTATAAATCTGTGCTATATCAACCACAATGGCCTCAAGAAATCTGAGCATCTAAAGGAATTTAAAGCCTTCCATATTGGATACCTCCATACTTTCCATATTAGATACCTCCATAATTTCCATATTGGATACCTCCATAATTTCCATACTGGATACCTCCATAATTTCCATATTGGATACCTCCACATGAGGTATCCAGTGCCCCTGGATCCAATGTCCTGTTAAAAAAAAAAAGTTCAATTCCTTCCAAATCAAGACTTTTTGCAGCTGGATGTTGGAGATGGACTCAATCCCTCCTCCATGCAGGCAAGGGAAGATGTCCCTGTGATTTTCCTGTGGTCACCCTGACCCCTCTACCCTGCTCCTCCCCAGGGCATGGGATGGGATGGGATGGAGGGACTGAGAACAAGAGCACAGAGTCCCAACCCTCCTGTTGGGATGCCCTGTAGGCAGTGGAGGAAATGGAGTAAGGACAAGGAAAATTGGATTTAATAATTGCCACTAATAAAGGGGCAAGCACAGAGAGCCAGCTCGACGCTGCCGGCAAAATTAATTGCTCAAGGCACATTAACAGTGTATCAGTTAACACATACACAGTGAGTAAATTGTAATTAAGCTAACTAACTAAATAATAAATACGTAGACTTTGTATGGCAATCGGTCCTTGTAAAAATCCTTTCCACACCAGTGATAATTATTGACTTGCACAACTTAAACTGAAAAAATCCAAGCTGATGGCCGTTTATTTTAATCTTCAAAATGGCCTTGGATTGGTATTTTTATTTTTTGTATTGGTAAATGAAAGAATGATGTCATACAGCAGCATTAAGTACTATTAAAAAGGCCATAACTAACATTGGATGCATAAATTATACATAAAATGACACTTTTATGCACTTTGTGAAGAATTGCTTCATGGGTTATGCAATCTTTTCCAAAATAAGTTCCAAGGAATAACATCACCAGTTATGTTTCATAGCTACAAATTGGTAACTGAATTAACATTCATTTATTAAGTTTACATGGAGAACTCCTCTAATTCAAACGCTTGCAGATTATAATTTATTTTTATCCGAGGTATAATTTTTCATCTCTTGTTTTTGCCAAAGTCAATACAACCTCAGCCAAAGTCTGGTTCCAGTTCTCCATTTGTACCCTCCTGTTCTTGGCTACTTACCTAGATGAGTCTTTTCTAGCTGGGAAAGTAAATAAATGAGCTTGGATCACCAAAAAAAAAAAAGTCATTTGTAAAATTTTGAATTTCAACTACGGTTCCTGAGTCAATATTGACAGCTTTAGGATTCTACTCCTGCAATTTAATAAAAAAATAGAGCAGAGAATCGCTTTTGCACATATGGAACTTGAACAACTGATCTGCCAGGAGAGGTTGAATATGTTACTTTTTTAATAATCTGTTTTATTTCTCCTACCCCGGTTTAATCTGCAAGTCAAATACAAGCACACTGTGGAGTGGGACAATATGAAAAGACCTTTTCTCATGAATAAGCTCCATGGAAGTCCCAAAAAGGACTTGTCTTCTGGGACACAGGCTGCTGCAGCTCTGGAGAGGTTTACAGCAGCATGAAGGAGATCAGAGGAGACTGGCATCACAATCACATGGAATGTCAATAAACGAGGAGAAGGAATGAGGAAGGAGAACATGGATGAAGAGATGGAAAAGCAATAGAGAGGATAACAAAAAATTTCTCGTGGGCTTTGTGCAAACCAGAAGAATTAAGGAAGAAGGATCTGATTGTTGTCCAGAGAGGTTGTGGGTTCTCCATCCCTGGCAGTGCCCAAGGCCAGGTTGGACATTGGGGTTGGAGCACCTGGGACAGTGGGAGGTGTCCCTGCCATGGCAGGGGTGGAATGGGATGGGATTTAAGGTCTTTTCCAACCCAAACCATTCTGGGATTCTATGATTTTACAATTCTCTAAGTACTAGAAGTAAATAAGGGCCTTGCTGCAGGCACTGGGGTCAGATTTAGATGAGGATTCAATAATTTAATCTGATAGAGAGTCATTAATGGGAGCAATTTTTGTGGGAACCTTTACATTGCTGGCTCCAAAGGAAATAGTCTTGCTAAAAATGTCCTCATTGAAAAAGGTCCTTACTAAATAGATGGTGACACAACCAGAAGTGTCACAAATTCAAATTTGTGATAGATGTGATAGATGGTTAAAGGCTTCATGGAACCAGAACATAACCTCAGATGGAGTTAATTCATTTCAGATTAAATGGAAAGACAAATAAAGTCCCATCAAGTCAGTTTTCCTATAGCAAAAGGGGAAATGTGGTAAAATGTCAAGGCATGAAGATATCAGGAGTGCAGAGGACACAGAGCAGGAGGTGCAGGGTGCAATGATGTAGGGATTCCCCTGAGGCAGTTTTCCTCTTGGACTCTGATGGATCCTACAAGGTTCTGATCCAAATTTGTATCTAATCAGTCACACTAATTAATCCTCCCTTTGGTATACTGTCCATTGTCTACTTGTTCCAGATCTTCCCGAGTTTTTTATTTCCCAAACTCTGAAAATCAGTCATTTCTTCAAGCTGAAGAGAAAAGGAGTTGTTAGAGAATAAATTCACCAATCCAATTCTTTTCCTTGGATCATTTAAGCACCGAAAAGGGCAACCCAGGGAGCTTTGGAGTGCCCATCCCTGGAGTGTCCAAGGAATTCCTGGAGGTGGCACTGAGTGCTCTGAGCTGGGGACAAGGCAGGAATCAGTCACAGGTTGGACTCGATGGGCTGGGAGGGCTTCTCCCACCTAAATAATTCTGGGATTCTGGGATTCTGTGAATCAGTCAGACCCTATTCCATGTGCCTGCGTGCTGATGGTTAGAGCAAGGCTGAGGTGAGTGGGACCAAGGTGCAGAAACAACCAGGTGAGACTCTTTGACCTGTGGCACGCAGGAGAACAGGTAACCAGGAATGATTGAACACTCTGGATCTATTAAACCTGTTAAACATGGCTGAAGCCTGAACTTGGCTGATAAATCATTCCAGAGTGTTTCTTGCATGGATTGAAGGGAGAGAGAAATGAAATATATAAAAAAGCCATCAAGACTGAAATTATTCTTTAACCTCCACAGCCTTTAAAGTGCTTCTCAAAGCCTAATGATACCTTGTCATTTTTTCTGATTTAATGCACCTTCTTTCAGGTTGTCCTGGGCCAGGGGGGGTCTTGTTTCTTCACACACAATTTCCATAGTTGAGATAAGGATGTTTCGACCAAATCCAAGCAGCTTCCCCTAAGCAATGTACCCAGCACTAGGGAAAGTAGAAATTTGTGAGTTTAGAAGACTTCATCATTAAAAATCCCTAGTTTAGCCTAGAAAACAGTGGAGTTTTATACAAAAAGTTGATTTCTTGCCTTTTTTTGGTGTTGATTTTACCTTCCCTCCATTGCAAAAGCAGAGCTGTCACAGTAAAGATGTGTTGATGCCTTTTAGGCTGTTACTGGAAAAAATAATTATAAATCTGCCAAATACCACCCGAAAAAATTGCATTTAACTATTCTGTTTCTCTATTTCCCTAATTCTGAGTTGAACTTCAAAACTTGGCTGGACTGTTTATAGAAGGCAGTTGGGATCCTGTTCCTTCAAAAAGAAAACCAAGGATATAAAATAAAGCACAGATATGTTGAGATGATGCGAAATGGAAAAGTGTCCCATGTATTATTCCAAAAATGAGCATTTATATAAAGCAGTTTGAGGATATTTTTTTGGTTTTTCATTGTTTCTTGTAGCTGCTGTCTAATCCAATGGATTAGATCATCCAGGGCTCTAAATGAAACCCAGAAATTCCTTTCTTTGTCAGCGCTGGAGAACATTCCATGCAGGGTCCCAGCTGGATCTGTCCTGAATCCAATGCTATTCAATATTCCATTAACAACTTGGATGACAGAAGAGAGAGCAGACTTTGGATGACACCAAAGTGGGAAAGATCGCGAGTATTAAAAGTCCAAATTATTTTGGAGCAGCACCCTAATGGTGACATTTAATAAAGATGAGTGTGAGGCACAATGTATAGGAAGAAAAATCCAATCCACACAAATACAACAGTGGAAGTGGTGTTACAAACAGGCAAAGAACTTTCTGGGATCTCTGCAGAGCATCATTAGAGCCTTAACGAAAATAAAGTGGCTGTTTCCTGGCATTAGCCTTTAAAAGTAAGATGTGCTGGGGAAAAGTGCAGAGGAAAATAATAGGAAATTATAAACATTTGAGAAAAGCTGTGATGAGTTCCCTTAGTCTAGAAAGAGGAAAGAGACCCTCAATACCATTTCAGTTTTAAACATATTTATGGGCATGCACATGAAAGCAAATATATGTAAATCTTTATTTTAAATAAGGTGACAAGCACTTTTTTCCATGTCCAAAAGTGCTGGACAAGAAGTAACAGGTTTTAGCTCGCAGGAAGGGAGTTTTTCTATCTGAAAGGATAATTAGGCACTGGAGCAAATTACCAGGGGAGATTGTGAAACTCACTGGCAATTTTGAAGAACAGATTAGACATACATCTGCCAACACTCGTGTAATTTTAGTTGGTCCTGGTCCAGGGCACAGAAGGAAAAGGGCCTGGATCCATCTTGCCTGATGGGAGAGACACTGAGCTCTGGGAACTGGCTGTCCTGGGAACTTCTGATGGGCCATTCGAAGGGCAGAGGTGTTAAATTCTGTGTATTGGAGAGCCAGAGGTGACTGCATTCCTCATCCACTCGCTGGAGTCAGCTGGAATCAATCTGGATATGGGCATATTCCAGCCTGCAATCCAACTTAACACCCCCTCCACCCCACCAGCTTCTCAGGGCTTCTCGATATATTGAATCAAATTTCCTGAATGGGAATCAATTCCCAACACAGAGAGGAGAACGGACAGCCAGGATATATGGATTTATTTTTGCATATATCCTTTTATCTGAATGGATTACTTCTGCACCCAAAAACACAGGTCTCAAGACAGTGCAGTCAAAATAAAGAATTACAGTCTAAAATTAAGGCTTAGAGTTTAAAATAAAGAGTTACAGCTTAAAATAAATAGTTGCAGTTTAAAATAGATACTTGCAGTTTAAAAATAAAGACTTCCAAGTTCAGTCTCAGCCATTTGCATAATATTCAGCAATCAACTGAAAATAAGAGTACAAAAAACCAAAAGTGGTTGTTCTGTGCCTGAAAATGAAATGGGTTTTGTCATGGCAGCTGTACCTGGGTACCTACAGCTTCCATAGACATCCAGCAAAATCCCTGCTAAGCAATCCCTGTAGGATTCCTTGGCAGGATGCCGTGAGGAAATAGAAATTTTCAAATATTCCCTCCTTCTCCTGTAATAAAATTATATAATAATTTTGTGTTACTCCTTTGAAACCTCTCCCCCCACCCACCGCCAAAAAAAAAAAAAAAAAAAAAAAAAATCCTTGTGCATTCAGGGAAATATTCCCTAAATAACAGCCTAAGCTTAAAATGTCTGTCCAGGAATTGTGCCCTTTGCTTCCAGACTAAATGCTCCTACACGGCCTCCTCGCTGGCCAGGCTCGTGCCCATCTGCCGTGGTGGCACGGTGCCTGGGCAGGTCGGCGTGCCAGCTTCCCTGGGTCAGGAGTGCCAGGATGTGACAGCAGTAGATGGACAACCTGCCTCGTGCTGCCACGCTCTCCCTTCCAAAATCGGCTCTCCTCAGGCTGGCTCCGTGCATCAGGCATCAGGTAGCAAATGGAAAATAACCTGAAGGGAGCGGGAAACGTGTGAAGTTTGGGGGTATTTGCTCTTTCCAAAAAATCAGGCTTCTAGGAAACATAGAAAGCTCATTTGGGATGTAAGATATTATAAAAATATTGCCCACAGGAATGCTCTGAAAGCAAACCTTTGGCAGGGTTTCAGTAGCTGCATTAGGCAACTCGTGGGCAAAAGGATTGCTCCCAGCTCTTCCTGGCCAGGACTCCCATTTGTGTGGGAAGTGCCTCTCTTCCTCCAGACTAATTAATAAACCAAGACTATTGACAGGCTGCATCACCCGGAATGGGGTCAGTGCAGCAGGGCCCCCAGCACGGGGGTGAGGATGCTCAGCTCAGGCTGGCTCCAGGAGCAGCTCCTGCCCTGCCCAGGTGGGATCAGAGGGAACCTGGTACCTCAGAGGGGGTTTGGACAGAGATTGTGTCACCTCGTGGTCAGGGTTTGCCCACAAAGTCAAGGGAAGGCACAGCTTGGAGCAACCTGAGGTGGTTGAAGAGTCCCTGCCCATGGCAAGGGGTGGAACTGGATGGGGTTTAGGGTCCCTTAAAGAACCAACCCAGCCCGACCCAGTCTGGGATTCCCATCTGAGCTCTAACAACCCTTGCACTTTCCCCTGGCTGATCCAGCTCTTTTGGAGGACACCCATCCTCCCATCAAAAAATCAGAATGGCAAATCAGAGCAAGAAGAATCCTAATGCAATAGTTTTAATATCTCCTCCAGGAGGGAATTCCCTCCCCAGGAACCACGTGAAGATTGCACCTGGTCCAGCACTCCAAGGCAGGGCTGTGCCTCAGCCCCAAGGACCCCACGTGCACATTCTCAGCCATGTAGAAAATTATCCCCAGCAAAGCTGGTCACGTATCCAACAGCACATTCCTGGCTGTCCTCTGAGCCTGACGTGCAGGAAGGTGGACACAGAACGAGTGCAGATCATTACAGGAACCACAAAGGGCACAACTGTGAGTGATGGTGCTGTAATGGAAATCCGGGAGTGTGACAGCAGGAACGATCCCATGGACACGATTCCTCTGCTAATCCATCACTGATCCTGCTCCTGATCCCACCCTGGAACCCCTGCCTACCTTTTGGGCTCGCCACCTGTGACGTTCCTTGAAAATTCAGGGGACAGGGTGAAAGTATAAAGCAACAAAAAGCCCTATATGGATTAAATAATCCCCTCTGTGTTTCCTGTATCCATATTCACCTTCCCCTGCCATCACCTCCTTTTATATCATGGGTTATTATCTATATTTCCATGGCATAAGAGCTCAACACTAAGATCAAAGCTCTGCTGTGCCAATCACAGGAGCTGATTGCTGCCTGACAGAGAACCAGAACCAGGGATTTGGGGTGAAATGTGAGGATAGGGGCAAGTTGCCCCAAGTGACATCAGTGCCTGGGCACAGGTCTGGATGGCACCGTGGCTGAGGGCACAGTAATGCTTTCCATTCTTTCCAGCCATACAACTAAAGGAAACCATCCTGCTTTATTTTATTAAAGTCATATGTTATTCTGGAATTCTGTGTTGCTGTTATTCTGCCTGCTTAGTCTGGCAGTCTAAGTATATTTGAAAACCAATAAAATAAAATATTACCAAAAAACATAATACTCTAGAAATCCACTCCCTTCTGTAATTACAGTTTAATGTCTAACATACTTTGTGCTTCACATTCAGCAAACTTTGATACAGTACTTAGACAGAAATTATGGTGCACCAGAGTAACATACATTTGCTGGCAATGAAAATGGGAAATAATTTCTCTTTTATAATTAGGGGATGTCTGCAGGATGGAGGTGCTATTTGTTTGTCATCACAGAATATGCCTGCCTTGTGTCAGGCAATCAGTTTGACATGTGGAGTTAACTTTAGGTTATCCAGACCAGGCACAGGCATTTGTTCTCCATTTTCTCTTCTGTCTCACAGCAAGTCCAAGCGGGAACCTTTCCTGGGCACGTTACATGGAAGGGCAGCATTTTCTTGTAAGGAATGTTTGTTTGCTGCTTTTTCAATCTCTTATTCTCAAAAATACTCTCTTAGCAAAACCACAAAGAGACATTTTCCTGAGCCACTTGAAGTAGGAGACCACAAGCTTTTAACAATCAAAATAATAAAAATTGCTGCTCTATTATGATGGGGAAAAACTTGGGGTTTGCTCTTTTGCCAGCATTTGTGGCATATTTCTAGACATGATGTTGGTAATACAGACCGTGTGAACAAAGTTTGGAAGGCAACATCTTTTAATTGAATGGCTCCAGCAGTAATTATTATTTGGTCTCTCGTTAATTAACAATTTACAAATGGCAGACAGCACGGTATAGTTAAATTACTTCTTCAAGATGACTTAAAACTGGAAAAGGGTTGCAATTATTTTCTATCTGAATTTTGCTTATTTTTTTCCACTGGCAGTTTTCCTTTGACCCTGTAAGAGAATTCAGGGATTGATGGGGGGAAAAACAAAGGAATTGTGTCATCTGTGTCCTTCCCACAAAAATTGCCCAGTGTATTCACAGGCAATTTCCCACCTCCAGGAGCAGACTGTAATCACAGCCGAACAGTGTTTTAAAATCCAGTCTTCTTCACTTGTTTAGGTCCAGGAAAGTAAATTTAATTCTCAAGTTTCTCTTCTTTGCACAACCAGAGCAGACAGCACATGGCTTCCTTCAGCAGAACCATTCCCAACGATCAGTAACGTACCAGGTTCAGCAGAACTGGCCAATCCCTGGCTCTCCTACTGAATTCAGTCAATGATTCAATTATAATTCATCAAATTGTAGAATTGTGGAAACATTCAGGTTGGAAGGGACCTTAAAGCCCATCCAGTGCCACCCCTGCCATGGCCGGGGGCACCTTCCACTATCCCAGGCTGCTCCAAGCCCTGTCACTCCAGGCTTTGTAAATCACTTCTCTCCAGATGTTTCAGCTCTTTGTGTCATTGTGAATTTCTCAGCTCTTTGTCATTGTGAATTTCTCAGCTCTAATGCTCTGGTGAGTCCAAATTTTCAAAAGTGGCCTCACGAGTGGAAGAGTCTCTGTAAGGACATGAGGGAGGAGCCCCTGCTTGGGACAGAGGCAAAGCAGTGGTAAATTATTGCACAGGGAAGGTGAGGTGCTGGGAACAGAGTAGGTCTTGTTCATCTGCAGCTGCTGTGATCATGGGGAGAAGCAAGGAGGAAAAGCTGGAGCTGGCTGTCTGCTGATCCATGCAAACTGTGTGTCCTGCGTGCCTGCATCCAACAGCAGCCCATGCAGGAGGAGCAGGATGTGCAATAATCCAGCAGGAATGTGCACGCAGAGATGGGAGGAGATGAGAACAGATTTTTAGGCACCCTTTTAGGGGAGACTTTGGAAACACTGATCCTTCGACAGGTATACAAAGAGATTATACAATTATCTGGCGTTTCCTTGAGATCCAGAAATACAGCCAGGAGAATCATGTTTCATCTTGGTGATTTAGGGGTGTGATCACACCACAAATGGCATTTAACAAACACAAAATGCAGCCCAGCTTTCTGCCCTCACGCTGGGAAACAGGAGAGCATCGCCCAGGCCCTGCTTCTCTCCCAGAGTCATTTTAGCCTGTCAAGCTCAACACAAAATTTTACGTAGAAAAATAAAAGCTGGTTTATTTTCTGAACAATCTCATTAATTCTTCTGCAGGATTTCACCAGCACACTGACAATTTCTTCCCAAGGATAAGAAGGAGCTGGAAAGCAGAGGCTGTTGCTTTGGTCAGGGTGCAGCTGCAGTTCACTGCTCCTTGTTGAAAGCAAGTCCTGCAATTTTATCCATTTATCCCCAAGGATTAAAGTAGGAAAAAAAAAACCAACAAGATCACACCATTGTCACAAATCCAGAAGGAAATAATTCCAGGTGGAAATGAGACAAAATGTCTTATCTTGAAGGTTGGGCCAGGTTGCAAGGACTTCCCAGTGAGGAATCCAGTCCTTGACCTATTGGGACTGACCAAATTTATTCCTTTAGTTATTTATTAATTTTTTATAAACATGCTGTCCTAGAAAATCAGTACAGTTAATCCTGGCAGTGGTGTCCCACGTGCTGGTGACAGTGGCTTGTCCCTGGGAGCAGCACACCAGCCTGGGCTTATTTCAACTGGAAAAGAAAACTTTGGAGAGTGGCAAATTTTTTGCAGATGACAGAGTTTTATTATGTGTTAGCAACAGCAATCCAAGAAACAAAGTTTAGGGCAACATCTAAAATAGCTGGCAAGGGGAGTGTGCTCATTTCATTAGTTTTAGCACCCTAAAATCAGGTTCTAACTCAAAGAATTCCAGCAAAAAACGAATGATGGACAGAGCTCTCAGTGAGAAACAGCTGAGCTGAGAATACCACACTGCGCCCATGGATTTTGGGGAGAAGACTCCAAATATTGAAGGGAATCTTTGGGTGAAGTTTCCATGGGATGAAGCAGAGCCTGGCTTCCCCATCCTGCCACAGAGCTTAACTTTAAATGCCAATTAAACATCTCCTCGTGGTCCTTGGCCAAGGGATGCAGATGTTCAGGCTCCCTCCCTCCCTGCCACGTGAGCAGCCTGGGAAAAGCATTACCCTGACAATGCTGAGAGGAGAGGTTGTCACTTCTTCTGCTGCCCAGGAGTGAAATCATAAATCAGAGCTCCATGAAGGGGCTGGCAGGGCCCTGCTGGGAGCTGGGGCTGCTCCACACCGGCTGATAACGAGGGGCACAGAGAAATGCCACCTGTCACCTTGGCTTCATTGCATCACTGCGACCGCCTGGCAGGGGGCTGAGTCCCCTGCTTCTCCAGGAGCACCCAGGGACCCCTGAAGGGTGGCTTGAAGCACAGCTGGAGCCATTCCCATGGGAACAGGCTGGGCACCCCTTTGGCAATATCTCCTCTCAGCTTAAAGCTCCTCAGATCCTCTAGATAAGCTCACTGGTCTGCTGCTTTTATGCTTTTTAAAAAATTAATGTTTTAAAATGCATTCCTATTCACATTTTTTAAAAAATAATTTAATTTATTGTGTTTTTTACATGGATACCGATGTTTTATGGCCAATAGCACTCAGGATGTTGCAGGATGTATTCACTGAGGAGCCTACAATACATCCTCTTTTCTTGTAGGATCTCTAGAAAGACATCCCTGGGTAACAGATATTGTAACACGTGTGAAATACAGACAGTGAAATTCCCAGTGCTCAGCTAAAGCAAGGGACAAGGTCTCATGGTTCCACATGGGCTCAGCAAGAGCAACTAAAAAGGTTTCACGGCAGAAAAATATATTTAAAGTTTTACTCTGTGGCAGAGGGTTAAATACCTGCTGTGCAGGACCAAATTTCTGCACAGAGCCGTGGGCAAACCTGCCCCAGGAGTGATGCTCAGGGTGGTCCCTACAGCATCAACCCTTTAATCACACCACAAGGACAAGCCAAGGGAGCCCCGTCCCTCAAAGATCACTGAGGGCCGAGGCAGGAAGAGGGGAATGCTTAGAAATTCACGCTGGGGTCTCGTGTTTTATTTCTCCTGAGGAGGGAGGAATGGTGGCACCAGAGATCAGGGACGGAGCTGCTGGGCAGCGCTCGCCTCTTCAAAGGGAGGCGAGCCCCCAAAAGGCCCCGTCCCGCTCCTTTCCCGTGGTCCAGCACCACCTCACAGGCTGCAGCTCGGGGTTTGATTACCCTTATCGTCATCGGAGCTTCCAGGGCTACGTATTTTAATAAGAGACATAAAATGATCCGGTCTGCTCTGAAACGCCGCCGCAGCGTTTGTTTCAATGACCCCCTGTGGTTGTGAATTCGGCAGATTGACTATGGATTGTATGAAGAAGGATTTCCTTTTGTTTGTTCACAAAGCATTGCCCTTTAATTTAATCATATGTCCCTTTGCTCTTGTACAGTTCTCTGTACTCTGCCCACTCCCCCTCCCCTCCTTTGTTTTTTTTTTTTTTTTTTTATACAATCTGGACATCTCCGACCATTCCAGTGCTAGCTGCAATTATTTCTCTTAATTCAGTTATTAAAAAATGTCTGCTCGCGGCAGAAGCATTGCGGATCTTTAGTCAAATTGATACAAATATTTTATTAGGATAATTAACAACCTTCAGCACAAGCTTGTTTGGGAGAGCATTGGAGAAACTGAGCGGGTCTGAAATTTGAAACAGATGCAGGACACATTCATAAATAAAACCAGACCAAGTCAAACTGTGGCCTGCATAATAAGACATCACTCACTGTGTTTGCTGTATATTTGCAGACATGTTGTTAGCTGCATTTACAAAAGTTAGGTGCTTATTTGGAAGCTTTCACTTCTGTGAGCTTGTGATACTTTCTGTAAAACAAGAACCATAAATCATAGCGCGCCGGTTTGAAACCCGTGCACCTCCAGATAACCAGCACTTGTCAGTGGATTGTCTAAACCAGAGGATTAGCCAAAATACAGATGGAGAGGAAACACAGACTGTTTACGTTGAGTATTTTGGCCAAGAGCCCAAGGAAATTACAATCGATATGGATATAGCATTTCTGAAGAGTTATGTAGCAAAAAGTGCAAGAAAATACTCTGACAGAGAAAATAAATAAAGCTGACAGAGGCTTAATTCTCTAGATCCTGTACTGCGGATAAAAATTAGAAACATTAAGCCATTAAATCATTTCAGCAGGACTTTAAACAATAGGAGCAGGCTCGCCTGTTACTGCACAAGTTTAGATCCATCTCTTTTGTAGGCTGGATAAATATTCACCATTGCAACTCTAACACTTCCCACACTTCCCATACACTGCATGACCTATTTTCCCAGTCCTTTTTCATGTGGGACAGGTTTTAAATAAAATAGAAATTCCTCTTGCTTCTTACAGATTGGAGTTGATTAAATATTCTACTGATAAAGGGTAAGCAAATGTCAGATTCAATATAATAAAAAGAGAAATGAGAGTTCATACAAGCAGCAAAGCAAACAATCCATTTTCATACTTTATTAGAAACATTTATTGCCATAATGACTGCATTATACTAAGCAAGCAGGTGGAAAGGTGCTCTGTGCAAGATATTCTCAAATATCTTTATTTTGAGGGTTTTATATCTCCAATATTTAGACAGATGTTTTATTCCCTATAATATAGTCAGAGTATGAAATGCTGTAATTTCAGTTACTACATAAGGATCAAAATTGTACTTGAAGATCACGGCCTGTCATTGTGATTTCGGCAATAATGGTAGACCATTAAATGCTCAATTTTTCTGCTTTGACTTTATATTCCCAACGGTGAGTGGCTTTAGCTATAGATGGCAGAGCCCCGCGTGCAGCCGCAAATGCTCTGCCCAAATTTGCGGAACGCATTGCGAGCGCTCCTCCCGCTCCTCCCGCTCCTCCCGCTCCCCCTGCTCCCTGTACGGCTGCAGGGACACGCAGCTCCGAGCCAGGAAACGCATGGAAACCACAGAGATGGCCAGCCCTGCCTCTTGCTATCAAACAGCTGGCACTCGTTATCTTAACAAACAGTGGGAACTGTAATTAAGCAGATCTGTGTTCAATAAGACACCCAGTGCCACCAGCGCTACCCCCGGAACAAGAATGGGAGCTTGTTCCAGGGCTGGGCTTTCTCTTAATTTACCAAATCAGGAGGCCCGGTCAGCAAATAATGTAACAAAAGATTTCATTATTATCCTTCATTGAATTTAAGAAAGAATTTAACCTATGTTCAGCGCTCAGGGCCCAGGCTTGCATTCCTCCTGCAGCCCAACTTGCTATGAGAGGCAGTGGGAGCACAAGGAAAGCAGGACTCGCTTCACTCTAGGATTCTCATTACTATTTCTTTACATCCAAGGCATTTTATTCTCGAGGATTCTTCTGCTTAATATGTGTCAGTTCAAGTTTAGAATAAGAAAGAGGAAAAAAAAAAGCCTGACATGTTAACCAAGGAAATTTACTACTCAGTTTCTTCTTTTTATTAACAGAGATCATTAAGACATCAGTTTTTTTCTTTTACTGGCAGCATTCCACAGCCAGAGTATTCACAATGTCTAGGACACTTTCATTTTGTAATCTGGAGGATACAGTATATTAATTTTCAGGATTTATCACAAGAAAAGTGAAGTCATACTAAGTACAGTAGGTGTAACTAACTTTCATGTCAAAAAAGCTGTAAAGAGTGCCAGAAGCTCTGCTGGGCTAATAATAAGCTAAAAGGATATAAACTTGATTAGTCTCACTTAAGAAGCAAGAAGATAAAGTAAGCTTGAAAAGGCCTTTGCTCTTCCTTCAACTTCAGTGGGTTGAAGAGAATCATGAAGCTTATCACCATGAGATACTCACTATAATGCCAGTATAGTTATTAGTTATATGTTAATTTATGCTCTGCTGTGCCCAGCCGCTGCCACACCAGCAGAATTTGTAATTCTGTCCAAAATCTTTGCAGCATCTCAGTGCTGTCACACTGTGTCACATTCCCTTAAGTGCACCTTGCATGGTGATATAAAACCTCCTTATTAAAAATTTCCAGCTACTAGAGGAAAATTGTTCCTCAAATGAAGGATCAAGGATGTCCTTTCCCTGCTCTTGAAGGCTGTGGACACTCTGGGACTCTGCACCCTCCACTCTCCCCACTCTTACAACAGGAATTTGGAGAAGAGAAGTCTCCAGCTAAGCTTCATTGCAACATTCCAGTATTTAAAGGGGGCTCACAATGAGGGAGTGTGAATTTTTACACGGGCAGACAGAGTTAATATAAGGGGAGATCAGTTTGAACCAAAAGACCAGAGATTAGGTCAGATGTTAGGGATAAATCCCTCCCTGGGAGGGTGGGCAGGGCTGGCACAGGGTGCCCAGATTTGCTGTGGCTGCCCCTGGATCCCTGGCAGTGCCCAAGGCCAGGCTGGACATTGGGGTTGGAGCACCTGGGACAGTGGGAGGTGTCCCTGCCATGGCAGGGGTGACTCTGGCTTTAGGATTTAGGCTCCTTTCCAACCCAAACCATCGAGAGATTCTATTCTCATTTGGAAGATTTTTGCTGCTCTGTGCTGATGGAGGGGTCCATGAGATCTAAACCAGGACCTGGGGCTGGGATGATGCCTTGAAGTCACCAGTGCTGTGGGATCCCTGCAGCTACCTCAGTGTCCACCCCCTTCAGTAAAATCAGCCTTGGGATGAACCGTGGGTCCAAAATTAAATTACTACAAAGATACTTACTGTTAGATGCTGACTGCTAATGTGGATTTTATCTTAGCTGTTTAATCATTCTACAAATAAATGCAGCAAGTTGAGCCCAGCTGCCAGGAATATTTCTGAAGATTAACACAGGGGTGGAAGAGCAAGTTTGCTGTAGCTCACTTTTCTAAGAGGAAAATGCACTAAAATCCACATATTTGCAATCAAATTTTAGTAAACTGTAACCACACACCAGTGTTGGGCTCACCCCTTGCTCTTGCAGAATATTGTTGGCGTGTCTCTTCCAAAAGTCTTTGAGTTTGAAACAGAAAATGATGTCTGGAAATACTTGAGCACCTGGCTCTGACAGTTGCTTGCATTTCCACACCATTACACAGCCACGCTTTTTTTTAACCCCTGAGAATTAAAACCAGTTAAGGGATAGCACATCTTAGCGTGTTTTATTAACTTGTGTTAATCCCACTGTGCTTTCTCCATCCTCACTTAACCTTTGCTCCCCCAAACACTCACTGCTTCTTGAAGTTGGCCATGACTGCTCCTTTCTCAGAACCCACGAGTCTCACCCCCAGGTGAATCAGTAAATTGATTGAAAAATGACTTCTGGTCACTCACAATGAAAATCAGTCCTGCTTGGCATCCAAGCCCAGGCAAGAGGTCACAATCTGGGCTTTGGACTCCAGGAGAAATAAGAGGGACAGTGACTTCCCACCCCCAAGTGTTTCCCCAAATGATGGGAGCAGTCTCCTAATGAAGAAAAACAGTATTTTATCGAATGGAAATTGTAGTTAATGGTGCATATGGTTGACATGCTGGTATTGATTATTAAGGATTGAGAGGAGTTTTGGGGTGGAATATAGCTGGAGTATGAAGTGACATGGGCAAACTGGGGTTCTCCGTTAGCTGACATGTCAGTACAGCACCAAAAGTGCTGGGATGTGTGGAAGAGACACCAGGATGAAAATGGGAACCAGTGCAGGAAATGCTTCCAGAAGGAATGGGCAGAGCAGGGGGGAAGGAGAAGAGAATGAGACTGAGGGATGGAAGGGAACAGAGCAACAAATATGGGAGGTGACAGGGCAAAGGGAACAAAGGGTGCAGAGGTGGGCTGAGAACGTGCCTGGGAGAGCTGCTCTTTCAGATGTTGCTTCCTTTATAAAGTGGAAAATATGTTTAAAATCATCATCAACAGAGTGTTATTCAGGCAGAACACACTCCAGAGATCACCAGGCTTTGGGATGTCCCAGAGAAGAATGAGAGGAGGGCATGAACCTGCAATACCTGCACAGGCAGGTTAATAAGTTTGAGGGGGCCAAAAAACTCAGTGCTCTTCAGGATTACAGGCCCAACTCCAAGATATTTTCTCCACCCTCTCTATTATAACCTGCAATATCACATTTTGTTCCTTTCTGATTTTTTTGCTAGAAAGAGTTAAAGATGATTAAGGCAAAGTTAAATATCTCAGTTTTGAGAGATCTTTGATTTTATTTCCTGGGTTTGGACGGAACATAGAAGTTGTATTTGTATAATAAATTACTCACTGCATAAACCACAAAACATGAAAAAAGAATTGCAAGGACAGTGGATCTTGGCAATTACCACATTAAATGAGTTCCAATAAAACCATAGACAGAGTGCAAAGGTTTAGGCCTTTCTCTACATACATAAAACTGCTTAAGCAGTTCAGAATTCTTTTCCTCTTGGTAGTAATTTTTATACTGATATCAATTTCTTTTTTTTTCCCTGTGTATGGAATAAATCCAATAACCTGTAAATAATAGTAACTCCAATCCAAAAACCTGTATGTAGAACAACTAGAAGGCCCAGCAGTTCTCTGAATTCCAAGAACCTCACCTAGTTCCTTTTGGAATTTTGGGATTTCTTTCAATGTGAGGTCCCAGAGTGGCTTGAGTCACAGCCTAATTCACAAGTGACTCTGAATCCAGCCTGTCCCTGCCACAAAAGGAACACCCAACATCAAAAGGGACCCTCAAAAAGGTTCAGCTTGTTCCAGGCTTCAAAGCACCCAGTTCTGGAATGACAGGGACAACGGCTGGAGCTCTGATTTGTACTTGACAAGGGAAGAATAAGGTTGGCGTGAGGTCAAGGTTGGAACAGGATGTCCAAGGTGGGATTACTGTCCCTGGAAGTGTTCAAAAAGGTGTGTGGGGACATGGTGGGCTTGGCAGTGCTGTGGAAACACTTGGAGTCAATGATCTTGGAGTGCTTCTCCAGGCCAGGCTTGTCTGCTTTTGAGATTCAGCTGGGCAGGGTGCTGGGCCATCTTATCTAGACCATGCTTTCCTAGGACAGGTTAGACTGGATGATTCTTGAGCTCTCTTCCAGCCTGGAATTCTCTGATCTCCTGGAAACACCATTTGGGGAAGCCATTCAAGAGCCCCACCAAGAGGAGCCAAGCCCAGGTGACCCTCAACACTTTGGAAACCAAGCCATGATCTGGCCTTTGGTGACTGAGCCCCACTCCCTACCTGTCCCCAACATCTCACAATGATTTAAGCACCAAAACTCAGCCACATAATTAGCAGAAGAAACTGAGGGTTCCTGCTGCAAGGCTGTGATTAAATTAGCCATTTATGGATTTCTGAGAGAAAGGAGACTAAAATGTTTTATAGTGTAGTTAAAAGAACCAGTGAATGATTCCCTCATGTTGAACATTTCCTAATGTCAGAAGCAGGGTGGATGACACAGGAATCATAAATCCAATCGAGAAGTGTTAAAAATCACTTTAGTCTGCCAACTTACTAGAAATTCAATAAAATGGTATGGGAGAATTTATTTGTGTATGTGCAATGGATATGTGTGAAATTAAACCCACGGAGGTGTCAGTGTGCAACACACGCATGACAGGGTGAGGTTGCCCATCACCCACTTATCACCAATGGGGAAGAAATGGGATTTGGGAAAACTGTCCTGGATGCCTGACTTGAGGACAGAGGGGTGGCAGGGTGGGGGTGGGTTTTTCTGGGGACAATTCCGTGGTTGGTGGCCCCATTGAATCCTCCCACTGGGAACGGCCCCAGAGCTTCAAGTGAGTTGCTATTTATTTTTTGCATGTTTATTTTTCACTCCACTCGTCCTGTTTAATGTATATTAACTCGCATTTTGCCTGCATGGAGTGAGACTTTTAAGAGGCATGAAATGACAAAACAGGGCTTTGTTTTCCAGCCAGATTCCCTCCGCCTGCTCTCCGCCGGTGTCTGCCTCGGCTTCCAGCTCCATCATCACATCCAACAGAGCCTGGGGCAAAGCTGGAGCAAAACACCCAGCACATTCAATTTACAAACAGAAATAAACACCTTTCCGGCAGGTTCTACATAATCACTAAACTAAACCAGGGGAGACCAAGGAGAACCCACCCACAGCACAGCAATTTTTATGTCGCTTGTGTGCGGCGCTGACCCTTTATTTTCTCGGGGAAATCACGCTGTTAGGGGGAGATGTCTAGCACTGGGGTCTCGGATGGCACCTCAATCTCCCCATTTCCCGAGGAGCTGGTGGTGTGGCTGCTGTGTCACACCTCTGCAGATTGCCTGGATCTGTGGCTGCTCCATCCCCAACCAAAGCCAGCACCGTGCCCCACAACCAAAGCCATGAGCACCGAGACACCCAACTTCACTGAGCAAAAATGGATCAGACATGAAAATGTCTGAGGCAATAAATTAACACACAGCAGGGGAGTGATGGCTTCATCCCTTCTAGTCCAAACAGTACCTGACACCCATTACTGCTACAGGAGCTGGGACACTGTAGTGGTACTGGAGCGAAAATGATCATTCCCAGAGGATTTGGGGCATTGAAACAGGTATGTGATGGATTCTGGGAGAGAACCTGTGCGGGGGTTTATGGTGTTTGTACACAGAATCCAGCTTCACATGCCACCATGTTTTCTTGGGTTTCCTTGTTTTGATTAACCCAGAAAGTGGGTTTCAAGTTCTAACTTTAAGCAGAAGTTTATTATTTTAAATAAACGTCTGATAATAATTTCTCATTATTCATGCAAAGGCCAATAATGTATAGCTAACAGTCAGAGAACATGGAACATTCCTGTCCTGACTGGATACATTTATTTGTAGAATGATTAAACAACTAAGATAAAATCAACACTAGCAGCCAGCACCTAACCCTTAGTATCTTTGCAGTAATTTAATATTTACTGTGAGGAGCTGTTACACCTATTTGAAACTCATCTAGTGGAAGTTTCAAAATGCAGTTTTTAATATAACTGACGTCTCTTTCTGCGAGAGTTTCTTCCAGGAAAATAACACATGCTCCATTTTTAGCATTGATGGCAGATAAACAAAAATGTTGTTGCCAAGGACTTTATTGCAAAATTAAATGTCCTGGGAAATGTATTTAATTTGCAGCTTTCCCTAATACTACGCCAAGCTCTCCTTTCAGGTACACCCATGTAAACCTACCCTGACTTGAGGTTTTACTGGAAGGCAGGGTTTCCTTACTTTCTGTTGCACACACACTGAAACTAAAGAAACCTATGAGCTCATGGACAAATTGAGAGAGAACTTAGATACTTCTTTCCCCTTTCTTCCCCTTCTTGGCTGAAATTCTGAAATATGAACACTGGATGAAAAGGCAGAATTCAGAATTTGAGCCCGCTTCATGCATCCCACATTTATCTCCTTGGCGCAACGCTCATTTTTCCATGAAAACAGCCAGCAGCTTGTGACACCAAGATCCTCAGACTCCTTCAGATAGACAATAAATAATTAGGGTATGAAATACATAGACCTATAATAAAGGCACATTCATGTTCTGTGGGTCAACTGATAGGGCTGGTCACCAAATTCATTGCAAGCAGCTGCAACCTGCCCATGGTGAGACGGTCTGGGGAGAAATGGATTTGGCTCCAGTGCTCAAGTAAATACAACATAAATCCATGGTGTACACTGAAATATCAGGTTTCAACTTTATTTTTGCCCAGGTATGAAATAACCATAACTCTGTGAAACTCTGACCTCCTGTGCATGTGTGGTGTTGATAATTCCCAGGCTGCGCAACCCAGGATCACTCTAGAGGTATTTGGGGGTGAGAAGTGAGGACATGGAACCTACCAGACCTGCAGGTGCTGGAACTGCTTCTGAAACTCAAAGTCCAACAGCTCAAAGGCTTTTCCATGGCTGGTTCTCAGCTGTGGTTCTTTATGGCACAGGGTCAGCACTTCCAAAGGTTTTGGTTCTGCTGGCAGCAACTCCCCACATTCCCCTTGGAGCTGCTTAAAAATCAAGCATTATAAAAGTGGCTTCCACCTCCCAAAACCTATGGAAAAATAGGAAAATATGAAGATTGTGGTGGGGAGTGTCTGTGCTCGGCCAGGGTGGCTGTGGAGGGGTGGGTACTGGTGCAGCCCCACTGTTGGCAGCCCCGATCCTACTCTGGCAGGACACGCTGCCATGAAAGCTCCATTCATCTCCCCGTGATGGACACTTTAGAGCAGCCTCTCTCAGCTGTTTAAAGTTGAAAGAGCATCCAACCCTTTTGAAGAAAACCTACAGCTCACCTTGGGAAGTGTCACCACAACTGCTTCCCTCGGCGAGCCAGGGCCAAGGCGCTGTGCGCTCACTGCTTGCCTCTGCTCCCTGCTCAGCTTTTTGTGCTCCTGAGAGCACATGGGGACATGTGGTCACCCCAAACCATGGCCCAGGTCCCTTCTCAATGCCACATGGCTCCCACGGGTGGCTGCAGGACCACAAGGAAATAAAAGTAGGCTGCAGTATTGAGAAAATTATGTACATCCGCATTTATCCCTAACGAAATCTCAGCCATAACAGATTTGATTCCTCACCTCTTTGCAGCACGTACAGAGTGGTTTGCACTTGGAAAAATCAGAACAAACTCGACATTAATGCTGCCTCTCTGACAAGGTAGTTTTATATACTCAATTACCACCGCATTATCTTTCATCTCGACTATGTGTGAAAACAGTAAGAACCAAATATATTTCACTTAGGGTTCCTTCATTCCAAAGACTTTGCCTTTGTCTTCCTTTACCCTATGCAGTGACAGCAAACTTCATGAATTAACTGGCTCATGGTATAACTCATGCATGGAAATCCAATATAACCTCTTGGCTATGAGCAGCAACACTTCGCTTATCGTACACTAAAAGAATTTTTACTAGTTAATTAAGATTTGTTTGCTTAATTTTTTTTCAGGCAGTTGGGGATGTTGCTCCTCTGTCATTTGGCTGGGAAAATCGTGATGTATACACTGTATAAAAGTGCCAAAATAAGAAATGTGTAGACTGCAGCGTCTCTGGTAGTAAATCTTTTTTGTAATCCTAACTTCATATTTCCATTGAATTGTTCCTCTCGAGCTGTGCAGACAGTTGAAGTATTTGAGTGTAGTCACATATGCTTTGGTGCTGCTAACAGCCCTAAAGTTGGTAATCCTGAGGCACAAACGGGGCCAGGGATGCTGGTGGCACTCCTCAGGCTGCAAAATATTACAGCACACCTTATATAGTGCTTGCTTTCGAAATTTCCTTTGCACTTTGTTTACTATATATTCCAATAGTGTAATATTAAACAAAAACAGTGTGTCCTGTGCCAGAATGATTGATTACTACACCGTGGCAAGGTCACCTCCTAGGAACAGGCTGAGTGCAGTAAGGGCTGTCTGACTCATACAGTTAACACTATATCCGCATTGTATGAATGTCACCAGCAATCCAGTGATTTATTGCTTGGAAGGCTCTGTTCAATTTTTTCTGCCTGACCAAATTGCACATTTTCTAGAAAAAGAAGCAAAAATATTTCAGCACATGGATTACCCCAAGTCCTCATTTCTCCCACTAGGTTCAACGAGTCTTTTCAAAGATGCTGATCATCAAGCCCTCATATTTTTCACTTTTTTTCCACCCTTTTCTGCCAGATATTTGGCAAAAATGATTATTGCACTAATGAAAAGGTGCAGCAGAAGATTGAGGGGGTTTTAATCAGATTTTGGTAACATCTGTGGGCCAGGAATAAGGGCAGCTGTATGTTCTGTTTCTTAATTTTAGTAAGATTTACTCTGGGTATAAAATGTTAGCCTCAGGCAAAATTTAACTGGCTTAAAAGAAAAGAAATGATAGTCTTACAGAAACTACCCAACTCAAACTGTTTGAAAACAGTGACTGAGATTAATCCCTCTCGCTCTAAGAAATTCCTACTTTCTGACAAAGAAGATATAATTATAGATTGAGAGAAATGACTTTCAAAATTAACATTCCAGCAGACCCCAACATAATAGATACATTCATTCCTCGTGTATCTGCATGGAAATCAAAGGAGATACATCATGTTTGAATCGGGGCTTTTATTTTTAGAACACGCAGCGCATTTGCAGCTCCGAGCAGGAGGGAGAGAGGGGAGAGCCCCACAGGCAGCCAGGGACTCACACTGGGGATCCAGCAAAAGAGGATGGGTTTGGGAAGGTGTTTGGGTACCTGGAAATTGAGGTAGGTGCAGTAGAGGTGAGTGTTGTGGCGTTTTCAAAAATCAGCTTTTTTTTTTTCTTTTTCCCCTGTAGGTATCTGTGTCTCGTCTGCGTCTTTAGGTGTTGGGTCCATAACCTTAAAAGCCATTTTTAGTTTTTCCTTCCATCTCGTGCCATCCTATCATTAGACCTCTCAGGAAAAAATAAACCAAACAAATCAACAGGAAATCTAGGGTTAATGTAACAGTTTATCGCAAAGAATAATAAAAGCTGGCTGGGTGATGTATCTTAACAAATGCTACATAATGCATCAATTAATGCTGCATTTATCAAACTGCATCTGACACCAGAACTGGGCTAGATCAGCTCTCCTGGACCCCTCACAATTCCTCTGCTTTTGCTATTATGACAAAGAGTGCAATGCAACTCCCATTACCTACGTGCCCTTCAAAGTGCTCTCTGAGCATCATCTCAGAGCCCACAATTTGGGAAGCAACAACTGGAACAATCCTGAGATATTAAAGGCTCTTCTTCTGCTCTTGCTTATACCTGTGAGCCAATTAAGTATTTTAATTTTGAACGAGAAAGGAAATTAATCTGGGGTGAAAGAGCACGAGAAGCTTGTGAGTTTAGTCTATTAAACCCCAAGGTGTTCCAGCTCAGCAAGGATGAGTTCATCGATTCAGCTCACTCGAGTGAACAAACAGAAGGAAGCGAAAGGAAACAAAGCCAAAGGCGGCTGCTCCAGCCCAGCACACCCCAAAAACCCCCAGCAGAAGGGGGAGCACGGAACCCCAACACCCCAGCGCTGCCAGGAGCCGATCCCGCGGCAGCTCCATCCCCGGCATGTGACTCGGGTCATACTTCATCTTCTAATTGATACCTGCCATTGCCTCATAACTAATGATGACTAATGGTAATATCCAGAAAGACAAATAAAAGCTAATGCAAAGCCGGGCCGTGGTGCGGTTCCCTTTGGAAAGCTCCCGGGCCATTAGGAAGCAATTGGAAGTGGAGATTGATGTGCCCTGGGGGTTGCTCCCAGGGATGCGGCGCATCTCCAAAGCCCCGGGGCTCCGGAGGGGGCGAGCCCAGCCCTTCCCAGCTGTGCCAGCCGGGCCACCCGGAGCACGGCCGGGCCACCGCAGCTGGAGCCCACGGCCCCAGACACCCGGCAGCAGCCACAGCACCTCCTTTTCTCCATTTCCCACGGCTTGCTTTATTTATCCACTAAGCCCCGTGCAGCAGTGGGTGCAAAATACCAAGGAATTAAATGTCCCATCGCTGTGGACAGGCAGTGACAGTAAACTCATTTTCAACAGGTAGTACCTTGCACACGCACAACACCAGACTGGGCTCACAGCTTGAGCAAAGACGCTGGTTTTGCAGGAGAGTCATCTGCAGCGTTTTGGAAAAGTTATGCTCTTTTAATTACAAACTTTATGTCACCCTGTGCAATTTTAATGTAATGAAACATTAAACTGGACCTCGTGCTCGATGTAAGTTAAAATTATTCATTGAATATTAGACCACTAGGCCACCTACTGTTCTTTTACAAATGGTTGAACTATCACGGGGTTACAGAACTTAACATGTAAATTGCAGCAGAAGTTATAATTTCTGTTGCAAATCCCAAAAGACTGTCATTTAAGTCAAATATATGAGTGAAATTTTGCCTCTGTGCCATAATAATGCAGGGAAAATGACCAAAACCTGAACACTTTTAAAGTAATTATGAACCCAATAATAATGCATTTGTAGTTATTTAATCAAGGGCCTTAAAAATTATTAATAGCAAGTTCTTCTTATACGAATGGAGTTTTAAACACTGGCATTTAATTTTAGGGATAGCAATACTTGATCTAGGCCATTAGTGAGATCTTTTGTAAAGCCAAGCAGCCTGTGCCTTTCAGAGCCATTCCTGCTCATCCCTGAGTTCATTACTCTCACATAAGCGAGGGCAGCTTTGTAAAATAATCTTTCTTAAAATGAATTTAATATTTAGCTGCACACCGAGAATCTTGGGTAAGTTCGCTTGGATTAAAAAAATCGGGGATTGAAATCCCCGCATGGAGCAGATTTGCATGGATCCCGTTCAAATCCACTGGATCGTTTCCCTTCATCCCCAAAGCCTTCGGAGCAGGTGTATAAATAGGAGAGGGCAGTTGCAGGGAAATTATTCGCGGTGCCTGAGCTGCCTCCCAGCCACTGCCGAAGAGGAATCTGAGCAGTGACTGTGCATCACCCTGAATCTGTAATAATAGCACCTTTCCTGTCACTCTTTGTCCCTTCATTTTTAAGCGCGATTGGGTCAGGAGCAGGCAATTTACATTTTTATATAATCTTTGCTCAGGTGATTCAGCCGCTCTGAGGCTTTAACATTTTGTGTGCAGCTCGGGGTTTCACCTCCCCTCCCGGAGCATTTCCATGTGCTGGGGGTCTGCCATCCTCGCAGCTGATACAGATCTATTTAGCTTCTCCCCCTTGCCATACCTGCAGCCTGTAGCAGGTTGTCAGGGAATGAATTTTCATTTTCTCCCCCGTGAGTCCATCACGTGGCTGTCACCAGAATTTGCTCTGTCTGAACTCCTCCATCCCCCTGATTTATGGCTGCTTGATGAGAGGTTGGAGGGCTCTCAGTGTAGCAATAATCTGCACCCTGGCCCAGCACCCATCCAAAGTTAGGATTGCCGATCTAAATATTTAGTCCCCGCGGTACGGCAATCATTTACGAAATTATTAAATAACTTTTCGCCGGACCCAACACCTTTGGGATATTTTTCTAGGTCAATATTCATCAGGAGACCCCGAATGTAAAGGTTAAGTGCACATTTCCTCCTCCAAATAAGAATGAATTTCAAACCTGATTGATTCTGGTCATGGAAACCGTAAATACTTACTCCAAATGGTAGATAGGTTACTAAGTCCACTCATTTCCACATCTGATATCGATAATACTCTGCTTCCCCCTTATCAGCCCCTCTCATATTTCACGGCGCGTGGGGAGCGGGCCGGGGCTGTCGGGGCTGGCTGATGGTCCCTGCCTTCCCCCTCGCCATTCTTCAGTGGTCCTTGAATCTTTCACCCCTGTCACTCCTCTTTCATCATTATCTGAGGTGATCGGTCAGCCCTGTGCCACCACCTGTCTCTTCGATCCGATGCCAGCAGTGCTCCGCGGAACTGTCACTCCCGAGCTCCTTCCATTTCTAGTGAGTCTCATTAACACCTCTCTTCCCTCTGGCCATGTGCCACTACAATTTAAGATGACTGTTGTTACTAAACACGCGCGCGCACACACACAAAATATGTTGAAATAGCGTTAAGAGGCTGATTTAAATCTATTAAAGCCTGAGAATTTGGAGTTAAAACCTCCCTCAGTGTCTGCTGGCGGTTAGAGGAGGGGGGGTGTGTGAATATATTTTGCGTGGATGTATTTATACCTGGGTAAATATCTAGATATGCATGTATTCCCCCTCCCGTGGTTTCCCTCAGCCTCGGCAGCGCTTCTCGTCTGGGAACAAACGCGCTGCCGGCCCCCAGACACAAAGCCCGAGTAAAGAGGATTTATGCCGGGGACATAAAGGCGGCTGCGGGAAGGGAGACGAGCGGCGGCGGAGGCTCCCAGGTGATCCCGGGGACAGTGGGATCCTTCCACTCTGGTCCTGCCGAGAGCCAAACCTGCATTTCCACGTGGGCACGGGAGCAATCCTGGTCAAGGGGATGGGATTAACCCCGCGTGTGGGGCTGCCGTCGCCTCCTTTACCTCGGTGTTTCTGTCCACCAGCAAATAGAGATGATAATGCCTCAATAAAACTGCAGTCCCAGAGTGCTTCCTGGGAACGAGACCACGGACTCATCCAGGCTACCCTTACAAGAAAATGATTTTAAGATCTTAGGCAATCAAAAATGCTTACATGATAGGAGCAGTATCAGGAGTGCCAGGGGGAGTTTGGGATGGAGATCAGGGAAAGGTTCATCCCCAGAGGGTGCTGGGCACTGCCCAGGCTCCCCAGGGAACGGGCACAGCCCCGAGGCTGCCAGAGCTGCAGGAGCCTTTGGGCACTGCTCTCAGTGGGGTTTTTGGGGTGTCTGTGCAGGGCTAGGAGCTGCACTGGATGATCCTTGTGGATCCCTTCCCACTCAGGCTCTTCCGTGATTCCGTGAACATCTGAGCTGTGCAGGCACATGGGAAATATTTTGCCACCCCATCTATGCCCTTTCAATCCTTTCATGACCTTTTATGAGGACCTCAGATGGTTTTAACTGACAGCTGTTCTTGCTGCAGTACCTTCACCCTTAGGATGAGCTGGGATTTTTTCTCCCCAGCTCTCCAAAACCAGCCTGTGTTCAGATGGCACAAATGAGAAAAGGGTGAAGCAAAGAGCGAAAACAAAGCGTTTTGATCCTTTTTGGAGGCCAGGCCAGCACAAAAGGCACTTCTGAGAAGTTCTGCCACCAGGGACAGGCAGGGACAGGTCTTTGCAGCTCATGTGTCCTTGCAGATGGATGTTCACTGCCACCACCAGCCCTCACACTTGGAGGGAAAACTTTCTCTGTGGAAAAGGTTTTAAAGCATTTGAACAGGCTGCCCAGGACAGTGGTGATGTCCTCACCCCCGGAGGGATTTAAAAGCCCTGTGGAGGTGGCACTTGGGGACATGGGGCAGTGGTGGCCTCGGCAGTGCTGGGAATGGTTGGAATCCATGGTCTGAGAGGGATTTTCCAATCTCAACCCTTCAGTGGTTCTGTGGCACAACCACAACTTCTCCAGGGTGACCAAGCACCTGCCTAAGCCTTCACAAGGGACTAAAGGAGATTTCAGAGCTCACAGGTTTGTCCTGCTGAGAAAATGATGTTCAGAAAGCTAAAATTCAGTGGGGTGGGTATCAAGGGGCTGTGCATTGTCACCTCATTGTGCTCACAGGGGCCATGGGACACGTGTGTGGGTTTACACATCTGAACTATTCAGTGCAATCACATTTTACAGGCAAAATAACACTGACATAGTTCTCATGGTTCTTTTTGAAAATAACAGCCTAATATCCTGCCTGCTTTTTTAGGAAAACCTTTCAAAATCAAGCAATGGCAAGGAATTCACAATTTTTTAGATCTGAACATACTAAAAGGATTAAACATGTTTAGCAACTTCCCAATTTAAAAATAAAACATAACACTTTTAATTGAGTTGGATTCAACCCAAAACCTCAGGTGTGACCACCCCAAACTCACAGAAAGTGCAAGAACCTGTATTTAGAGCTAAAGCTAAATTTTGCTCCTGGGTTTTTGTTTTAATACTGAGCAAAGTTATAATATTGGACACCCAAGTTTCAATTAGGCTTAAACAGTGAAGAAGGGCTGTCCAGAGCTCCCTGCAAATTAAAATCTCAGGGAGAGAAGGACAAGGAGCACCAAAAGGCAAGGAGAAAACTATCTTTTATTCCTTTATCTTTTATCTTTTTGTACCTACCAAACATTTCCATACAGATTGAGATCTGAAATACCAAGCCTGAGTGTGGATTGAATCATTTCTGCCAAGTTACACACTGTAAAAATAAAACCTTTGTGACAGAAGTACTTCCAGGAACTGCTGCATGGATGGGGCTGCTGGAACAGCATCCTCCAGGCAGGGTCCTGCTTTTCCCAACCTAAATTCCCAATTTTTAGCTGTTCCCTTCTTGTGCACAGTGTTTGTCTTGTTTATATCTAGTGATGGTGCTGGTCCATCTAACACCAACTCACCGTGCTCAGGATAAACCAATGGAATAAAGTACTTCCACAGGGCAGGTTTAATTTGAATATTGGGGAGGAATTCTTGGTTGTGAGGGTGGGCAGGGCTGGCACAGGGTGCCCAGCTTTGCTGTGGCTGCCCCTGGATCCCTGGCAGTGCCCAAGGCCAGGCTGGACACTGGGACAGGGACAGTGGGACATGTCCCTGCACTGGCACAGCCCTGCAGAAATCATTCCGTGGCATCAGTGGTGTCTCCACACAGAGCCCTCACAGCATCCCATGTTTTGCAGCATCTTGTGCCCTGTCAATGTCAATGCATTTCTGGCCCTGGAGTTTGCTTGGAACATTATCGACCAGGAAATCTTGTTCTGTGACCTGGAACGTGTCTGTCAACAGCACTTCTTGGTCTCACAGTGTCCAAAGTGGCAAAGGAAAGTTCCTGTCATGAGCTCAGGGACAAGTCCTCGCTGCCAAGGTACAAATAACACCCAAAGGCAAGCCAGAATACAGGCACTTTTCTCACCTTTTTCTTTTCCCTATACATAAAAAACTTGTTAAAACAAGGATTCCAAGAGCAAATCTTCAGCAAGGAAGGAACTGAAGCAGTATTTGAAGATGGTAATTTAAATTATGCATTTATGGTGCACAGATTTAATTTTAAACCAAGTTTTCAAATTTCTTCTCATCACATAATTCATGTTTTAGGTGTCTCTCAATCCAGAATGAGTTTGAAGTACTGGTCTTGCATCTCCCAATCCAAAACCTCACCTAAAGTGTGTCCTTAGAGACACTGCAGATTTATTTTTAAAAGAAAACAAAATTCTTGTTTTCAGTCTGGCTAAAACATCAGCAGATGATCATCACGTGCCAAAAGTGAGTTGTTCTTAAACACAAAAGAGCCCAGGGAGGATGGCAAATCCCAGTGCTCCCAGGAGCATTCCTGTGAGAATTCCAATTCTCAGTGCTCCAGACTAAACAAGGTTTAGGTGAAGGAACCTTCCCTGTCTCTGCATCCTCACAGGTTTAAAACAAAAACAAAAGAAAAAGGGTTTTTTTGGCTGAAAATCATCTGCTATCACAGGTCAATGGGTTTGGTGACTCTGGACATCCACATCTGTACAGTGCCTCTTCTTTAGCTCTAGGGGTTGCTCCCATCCACCCAGAAGGATGAATCACAATTAATTCCTGATATTAAATGGGTTATAAAGACTTCTTTCCCCCCACATTTTCACAGAAGAGAATTTTCCAGTAAGCGTTTGTTTGATATTCAGGGTAATAAAGTTTCAGGTTCAACTCTACTATAAATAATCATCAGTTATAGCAGTAAATAATAATAATAATAATAATAATAATAATAATAATAATAATAATAATAATAATATTTCCAGCAAGATTCTTCTTCCTTGACAACAAATGCTTATGCTGATCACAGCTCACCTATGGATCATGAATTTATTGGGAATTGGGTCCAGGAGAGTTTCACAGATCCTGGTGCATGAGGATGTGAAGGTCATGTTCACCACACCAAGGTTCAAAACAAAGTCATAAGTTTTTCCTCCTTCTTTTATATTTTCTTCAAGTCAGATAATAAAAGCATATTGAGATCTGGATTTTTGCACTTCATCACTGCCCATCTGAGTCCAACATTCCCATCCAGCTGTGCCTGGAGACCACGAGGTGTTTGGGGACTTCAGGATTGGGGGGAAAAAAAAAAAAAAAAAAAAAAAGAGAAGAAAAGGCAGACATGAGATTTAATTGGAAACTGAGAATACAGGAAACCACTAATGGCAGTGAGACATCACCCAAAGGTGTCTGAGGGTGCTGTGCTCACCGGGGGGTTGGAGGACGAGCAGACTTTCATTCTTCATTTGCTCTTTCCTGAATTTTCCACCCAAATTTCCGCTCCAAACTCATTTGTTCATCCCTGCAACGAAGCCTCTGACCTGCTGATTTGTTTATTTTTGTTGTTGATTTGCCCATCTGCTGATGTTGGTTTTGTCATTTGTTTACTTCAAGTTAATGTTTCTTTGATTTTATTGTGGAGCACTATGAGGTCCTAAATGATACGGGCATGTATAAAAATAAATGATGGTTATTTATCATTATCATTATTGCACTTGGCCAGGCCTTTATCTCACTAAAGATACCGCTGTCTTCAGGGACCTCTGAGATTTTGCTTTTAATCTTGGGGGTATTTCTAATTTCTAGGATATATCCCTAATAATGAGCTGCCCAGGAAAACTGTGATCTTAATTTTCCTGAGCATCTGATGAGACACATTAATGGTGACAGGTAGAAACAACCCAACCCCCTAAAACCCACTTTCCAACACAGCATTGGGCCCTTTTCACCGTTTTAATTATTGGTGTAAAAAGCAAAGAGCAAATACTGATGAAATTTGTGAAATTCAAGCTGTCCTCGGCTACGGTGGGGAATAACAGTGTGGGTTAAAGAGGAGGGAATGCAGTAAGTAAAGTACTTGCCTGGCACAGGGAAATGGAAGAAGGTTAACCAAGTTAATCTTCCCCTATTTCCTCCCCTCCTCACTCAAGGCCTCCAGGCTGAACCGTCATTAGGAACCATATAATTGACTCATCCACAGGATTTCCTTTTTGTGTTCTGAATTATGGCAGATTTTCCACATTCTTCTTTTTTTTTCTTTCTTTTTTTCCTTTCCTTTCCTTTTCTTTTTTTTTTTTTCTTTTTCTTTTTAATTCCAAACATTCGAAGCCTTTAACCAGGAGGAATCCTTCATCCACAGGTAGAAAATTTGTCCTATTAGTGAAGAGCACATCCCCATTTCTAATTCAGGGCACCACATATTCCCCAGCACCATTAAAATCTGCTGATTAACCAATGGACCAATGGATCTCTGTGTGCTATACAGCTGTCACATCAGATGTTTGCTCTGCCACAATTGGTGTGTAATTTTGCTGGGTTTAAGTGCAGAAGAGGGGAATTTCCTTGTGATGGTACAAATAATTCATCACGGGCTATGGCTCGAGATTGTTATGAGGGAAAGAAATATCTCTCAGTTATACTGTAGTTCATCCTACACCTGACAAGAGACTGTTTGGCACATATAGTGGAAGCTTGATAAAATGTTTTAAAATCAGACACCAGGAAAGGATTGCAAAAGAAATTCTTCTTCAAAAATCATTTGGTGCTGAATTATTTCTTTTTTACTTGAAAGCCCTGTTAATACACAGGAAGCATAGCAGGGCTGCTATTAAACGTGGGCAAAACCCCGGCATAATCCCTCAATTCCTAGCCAGGCACCTTCTCTTTTTCCTTCTGTTTTGTTTTCCAAACTGATTTTCGAACCGGAGAGAAGCGTGTCCTATAGCAAACAGTCTAAAACAAATGTTGCCAGCTCCGCTTCATTATGTGGTACATTGTAGTTTTATGCATGTACGCTGTGTGAACAAGAGGGTTAAAAGTTAAACAGTAGCCTAGGGCTAACACACTTGCAAGCTGAACAGGTACAAAATAGGCTTTTGTTGCTTTCAAACTATTACTGTATGTCTTTAGCAGAAAATAACGGGAACGGGCATCTGTGTGCAAAAATGTATTTCCTGACGGTGGCAGGTATTGTGGAATGGGCTTGGTTTAATGGCTGAAATGCCCATATGACCTTTAATCCAGAGCTGTAAATTTGTCAGTGTCTGCAAGTGGCAGGATATCATTCCTAATGAGGCCAGTTTTTAGGACTTGGTGCGCCAGGAGTGGCGTCGGGGAGGGCTCTGGAAAGGAACCTCACGTGGGTTTGGGGGAAATGTTGGTGAATCATTAAAGGGGAATAAAGGAGCGAGCGGCGACGAGCCCGTAACAATTCCCATAAAGTCGTGAAGAACACGGCGAGCTCAGGTTATTCTGCATTTCATAAAATGATAAATAACTCCTAGTCATGTTTATGTATAATGAATTACAACCCCGCTACGTTTACCTTAGTAACATTTTACAGAGGTTGTATTTTACTCCCAACTACCAATTATGTCATCATCCTGGCATTTACCTGGACGTAATGATACACAGCAAAGCCATTCTTGGAACATAACTCATTGCTTAAAAGTGTTTGTAAAGCCAGACTGCATCCTATATACTCATAATGACTTGGAGATTGCTATTAAATTTTACAGATTAAAGTTTACTAAATCTTAAAAGTCTTGCACCGGTTCCAATATTTCTTATTAATCCTAAAGGAAAAGATATTCCGCTATGGAAATGTCAAAAAACTGTGCAAGCCTATCTAAAAATAAACAGAGATAACCCAAGCCAAGGGCAGAGAACTTATAAAACGGATCCATAAGACAATATAACTGCCCCAACTCCAGTACTAAGCTGTACATGAATTTTAATGGTTGGTTTGACCTGCCATGGGATGTTCCTTGTGCCATCGTTGTTGTTTTTTGTGGAAAACAGGCTGGGAAAGGCACAGAGGCTTCCTGGTGCAAGTTTTATTTCTGCAGGACCCCAAGACCTCAGTCAGAAATATCTACTGTAACATTATCTTACATTTATTCAATTTCATTTCAGTTTGAGAAGGATAGCATATAGATCTTTTTATAAGCTTGTAAGGTCACCAAATTTAAATTAAAGTGACCTCTTTTAAAGCACATTACTAAAAGTACTATGTGGAGGGAAATTTAATATGAATGGTTAAAATGCATGGAATTCAGATTTTACTGTCAAACAGCTCAATTAAACAAATTGAATTTTTAAGCAACAAAAGGGAATTGAATCAAATTAGAACCAGAGTGGGATCTGAAATGTGGACATTTATGAGTGATAGTCACAGGGCCCTCCAGCAGTGAGTTTTCTTTATTTGTTGCCTCAGCAGTTAGAGGGGTTGGCAGGCTGCAACACAAAAGGATAAAAATGTTCACCATTGAAACACAGTTTTTGGCTCCCAATAAATCATCTGTCACTTCATCACAGCCCAGTAGATAATGAGCAATAAAGTTTTCACACTCAGGCAATGAGGAAGCAGACACAAGAAATACAGCTAAAGCTGCTGTGTCTCTTTTCTGTAAACGCAAGGTGCTTTGTGTAATAAATGACCTCTGGATTTCTGGAAAAGAATAATTCCAGCCTCGGTAAAATAAACCATTTGATGCACTAAAAAAAGCCAAATCTAATAACATTACTTAGTTCCTTTAATGAAAGAAATAATCACATTATATATATGAGCTACAGCCATCTATAACAGGAAGAGATTCCAGGGTATTACCTCTGAAGTTGTCTCTCTATTGCCAGCAAAGCACATTGCTGAAAATACAATAAAGCTGCACAATAATTTCGAGTGGGATTGTTTGCAGAGATTCAGGAGACATTTGTGTTTGGGGCCCGAGCCTGGGAGGTTCTCCCAGCCCTTCCTCCCTCGCACAGATGGATGCCCAGCCCTTCCCCAGGGACTTGCTGCACCACAAAGAACCTCTGAAGGTCTCAAGATGCAGCAGCATCAGGGCAAATTGATTGCAGACAGGTCCTGTCTTGACCCAGAAATAGAAAGTGTTAATTTTAATGGTATTTTACCTTACTCCCACGCATTCTCACTGCTGTTGTGATGAATATTTTGCATTGTTATGGATAACCCAACAACAACAAAAAAAAAAAAACAAAAAAAACCAAAAACAAAAAACCAAAATAACTGTTGCTCTTTAGCTCGAAATCACTGCTTGGTTTGTTGTTAAAACTCGGGTTCAGCTTCCTGATGATGCTGAGGATATTCATCACTCCAATTCCATATCAAAGCCATTCCAGCAAGGATATCTGGGATGGCTGCCTACAAAGTCGAGTTCACATGCAAAATGTATCAGTCAAAAAGTGACAATGCAGCCCATAAACCACATAAAACATACATTGATTCACGTTTTAACTTTATATCAGCATTTGAAGGGACTTGAAGCAAAATAAGATCAGATATTCTTGTCATATGCAAATGACAACTTAATATTTGCATAATATGTCAAGGTAGAAAAATGCAAATAAACTTTGGAAAAGTCTGTACTTTTGTCATTCTCTCATATAGCTAATTAGCAACTTGAAAGGAAATTGAAAGCTTCTCTTTTCTGAACTCCATGTCAGCTAAAAAAGGCACCAAGATCTGCTTATTTCTAGACCATGTAAGATGAGCAATTAACATTCCCCTTTTATTGAACTGCTTACCCTGATCCATAGCCATAAATGTTGTTTATCAGCTTCCCAGGTTGGATATGGACACTCAGCCCCCTTGGAACAGGGGACACACAAATGGAAATGCAAAAGGCCAAATTCTGCCATCAAAGTGGTGTAAATCCAAGCAAAGTTCCTTGCAATAAATGAAACCTTGGATTTGCCCCAGAGCAGAACCAAAAAAGCAACAAGGATGGACTTTCCTACTGGAAAATATGTGAAAAAAGGTTTTTAGTAGCTCAAAATTTTAGTTCATTACAGGCTTGAATACTCTCAGTGAAGGTTTATACTGTATTTTTCCCTAATATTAAGGATGTATTATTTATACTGACTGTATCCACGCCACAGAACACACGAGGAGAGTTTGTTTAGCAACAGAGTGAAAAAATATTTGCTACAGGGGCAGTCTGGCAATATTGCTTGTTAAGACATGCTATTTGTAAGCAAATTTATATGAAAAGTATGCAATGTCTAATACTAAACTACTCCAGCCCCAGACTGAAGGGTGATTTTACAAACGTCCTGCAGCACTCAATCATTCCTTCATTTTAATGTCTTTATTTTATGATTTTGTTGATGAAATACTACTTACCCAGTGCTCAAAATTCCTTTTAGGCTGCAGGCACTGGCTAGTTGACACGGCAAGCCATATTTTACAGCTATATATTTCAGCTTTCTCTGTCCAAGTTGGAGGACACAGTAGCCAAGATGGTTTTTCATAGTAGAAATATATTTTCATATTTATTTATTGATTTGACTAATGTATCTATTTTTCAATTCACATGCTTATGTTTCAATCCATTAAAGTGATTCATGGTCAAATAATATGTTATTGCAAGTACAAAGAGGAGATAAAACCACTGTACACTGGCTATAACACAAGAATAAAAATAATAAAAATCCATTGCATGATTAAATATAGTTTTTAATCCCCACCTGATCACGTGTAAACTGATGTTTTTAATTATTTTTCTTTAGAATGAGTGGGGGATATTTTTTTTCTGTAAAATGCAATTACTGATTAAATAAGTACTCAGGAATGAATACTCTCACCCAACCTAAAGTGCTCAATGTTAAACTCACATAAAGCATCGAATTACTGGCAAAATAATAATAAAAAAAAAAACTCAAAAGGCTTTTAATTAGCTCAAATGAGAGCTAAATGGCAGCTGGTGAAGGAATGTTGAGCTTGTCACCTGCAGGTCAGGGCTGGAGGGAAGCTGGGCGTGGTGGTGGCTGGAATTGGGTGGTGGTGGCTGCTCAGGATCACCTGCAATTCCTTTAATGAAAGAAATAAGCCTCGGTCCAGCTTTTTGGAGACAGGCAAAAAGTTCCCCATGAAATGCAGATAAATGCATCCCTCAGGAGCAGGACAGCCTCCAGGGCAGGGACCAGCCTGGGCCTTGCACTATTGTCAGACTTTCCTGGCTGCTGTTTCACCAAAAATTGCCTTTTCTCCTGTCCTTCACCTCCAAACGGAGAAGTTTTATGGCAAGAAAATGCCAGATGGGGTTGGCCAAGTCCAGCCAAGGTGGGATCACCTGGTGCCAGGCACAGGAGCCAGGGTCAGCTGTGGGATCAGAGAATCCTGAATTTCCACAATGGTTTGGCTTGGAAGGGATCTTAAATCCCATCCAGTGCCACCCCTGCCATGGCAGGGACACCTCCCACTGTCCCACTGCTCCAAGCCTTTTCCAACCTGGCCTTGGGCACTGCCAGGGATGGGGCAGCCACAGCTGGGCATCATCCACAACATAAACATGAAAAGAAAAAGTGAAAGGAATAAAAAAAAAATAGGAAAGAGAGAAGAGAAGAGAAGAGAAGAGAAGAGAAGAGAAGAGAAGAGAAGAGAAGAGAAGAGAAGAGAAGAGAAGAGAAGAGATTCTTTATTTCCCTTTTCTGCCTTGATATGAAAAAAAAAAAAACAAAAGCAAAAGCATATCAAATGAATTTTAGGGAGTCAGTTTGGAGGGAGTGTGGAACAAGCTGATGCCATTGGTGAAGACAAAAAAACCAAAAACCCCCAAAACCCTAAATATCCTGAAAGTGGGAAGATAATCAGCCTGAGAGAGCTGGGACTGAGATATAAAGGACAGCAAAGCAGGCCCAGAGGAGCAAGGCTCTGAGCCCATCATGAACCAGGGGGGTGACATCCTCACACATCCTCACACATCCTCACACATCCTCACACACACTCCAGCCCCTCTGTGCTCACTGCAGGGCCCGGGATGGCTCCGTAATTACAGCCCAGCCCTGGCAATTCCCGCAGGCAGGAGCTGAGGACTCTGTAGGAATATCTGGGAATGGGGCCGGGAGGATGCAGAATTTGGGAGGACATCCATGGGCAGCCTGGGGAGCCTGCCCTGATCCAGACAGGCTTCCAGAGGCAGCTCCTTTGTGCACCCTGGCTCCAGGAAAAGGGAAAGGTACTTTAAAGTCACCTTAGGTCCCCCTGGGAAGCAGGAGCACAGAAGGCTGTCAATGTGTTGAGGTAGAGCAGCTGAGAGGCTCTGGAGAGAGAGAGCTAAATGAATAGAAACTTGTTAAATGATGTGAGTTAATGAGAGCATTTTGGAATTAACCAGCTTCCATGACTTTAAATAAAACCCCAATGTCATTTTAAATTGGATTTTGTACATTTTTGAAACCATTATTTATTTATTTTTTTTTTTCCGTGAGGTGCACTGGTGGGAAGAGGGAAACATTAAAGTTTAACCTCCTCAACCCACTAGTGGTGAAATATTGGCATTTTTCCAGTGGATTCAGAAAAAAGGGAACAGTGGCAAGAGCCAAGAGGTTTTCCAGGAGAGGGGGAGTCACTCAGCCCTGTCCCCACTTTTGTGAGGGTGAGGAGCTGGAGGAACACGGGTGGTGGGGCCACCATCCTCTGACCCTACATTGTCACATTGGTCACCCCAGCCCTCATTCCAGACAGGAGGAATTCCATTCCTTGTGCCCAGTGCATGGGCACAAACTGGTTTGGAAGCCTTGCTGTGTGCCCTGTGCCTTATGGGTAGCTGGCACTGGAACAGCTGCTCCTGGCATGGACATACCTGGATTGCCTTTATGGCACTCAGCACTGGTGAAATGGCCATGACTTCAAATGGTTTATTGTTATTTTTATTGTTATTTAGGCCAAGTTTTATTTCTTTTAAAGAAAGCCTCTCCTAGGCAAGGTTTGGAAGATGAGGGAACATGCTTTGAAGGAAAATCAAGTCAGGAGGAATCCAGGTCATTCCCAGGCAAGCCTGGCTTGTAAAACAACTCCATTCTTGTATCACGCTTGTGCTGAAAGCCAGAATAATTCTGGATACATTTTGGAAGGCAATTTTCAGCATCAGTTCTATATTTGCAACAGCTCTGATTTCTTCAAACCTCCTTAGAAGAATGTTCCAGTGGGACAGGCACCAGCCTAGGACTGTCATGGCTAAGGTTCAAATGTCTTTATTATTTACATGCCCATGGAGAGCATCCTATTTGATACCTTCTGAAATATTCATGAAATTCCGCTGCAAAATCTTCAATTTCTTTTTTCTTGCTTTATTTGTGTTGTACTTTCTTGCAGGTACAAAGTGGGGATGTTGGCACTGAAGACCAGTGTGACATTAAAGGCTATGATGATGTCCCTGGCAACAAATTCTACAAAAATATTTTAGTCAAACAGAATCCCAGACTGGTTTGGGTTGTAAGAGACCTTAAAGGCCACCCAGCTCCAACCCCTGCCATGATCAGGGACACTTTCCACTTGACCAGGTTGCTCAGAGCCCCAGATATAATTAAATTTGCTCAGTGTGACCATTAGTTGCCCTTCTATGACACTTCTACAGAATGACTTTGTTAGGAAAGAGAACACCTGTGATGGTGGAGGGCAGGGAAAGTCTCAAAGGCATTCCTAAGTCATAATTAGCTTTGTGATTCATAAACACCCACCAAAACCAGATTCCAGCTCCAGATTCCAGCTCTCCCCCAAAGAAACCGTTCTGGGAAAGGATTCCCACCTTAAAGAAAGGGTCTCCAAAGCCTGGGGCCAAATCTTGGGTGTTAATGTTGGACAGGACAGCCCGAAAATGGGACTGAAAACTGCAGCCAGGACTGGGGAAAGGAGTCCCAAAATGGGAGAAGGAATGGGAGAGAAGGGTGGGAAGTGGGACATGGGAAGTCCCACGGCTGTCCAGGGCTCACCCCAGGCTGCACCAACACAGAGCCACAGTAAACTTAGCACTAAGCCTCAGTTTAAAAATTCCCTGGGTTTTTATATGATAATTACTGTTATTATAACTGGCCCATGAAATAAACACCTCTCCCAATTATGCCAAAGGCACGAGGTCCTTCAGAGACAGAAATCTCACAATAAGATTTACTATCAGCATAACGATGTACAGGGAGAGAGGTGCAAGATGAATAACAATAATATTATGGTACATATAACGTATGTTTTAATTAGCTAAAGGTAATCAAATGAGGTTTGTCACGATTATATTAAGGTCAGGTCTCCACATGGTTTCATCAACAACATATTAAGACAAGGGAGGTGATGCCAAATTGGGGTTTAAACCTAATCAACATAATTAAACAAAGCAAGAACATGTGTTTAGAGCTACACCTATTTTACTGATCTCTCTATTTTAATTACTCTTGCAGAGTAAATATTAGGACCAAAATAACTCCTAATTAAATTTTTTCCATACAAACAGAAAACACAATCTTCTTTTAATTTGCTATTTTTGTCGAATGAATGTACAATATCCAGATCTTTTGTAGGAGAAACCATTTCAAAAGTGTGCTCAAATTATGCTAAACAGCCTAATACATTCCAAAGTATTGACATACTGGCTTCAAATGTGTGGGAAACGGGAAACTACACTGGCCCAAAAAAGTCATGGGAAACCATAAAAACAAACTAAGCATAATTTAAACTGATTGGATGCTTCCTTGCAAGAAGTTCTTAGTTTCTAAATACAAAATGTGGACATTGAAATGTGGTCAAGTTATGACTTAAATTAGAAAAACATGTTTTCTTAGGTTTCTATCTTGCAATATTTGGCACAACTCAGACACTGGGGAAAGAGTTATGTCAGCAACATTTCCAAAAGTGTCTAAGTGGCTTTGCCTGGAGTAACATTGAAATGGGACTTAGGCACTCAGAAATCCAGGGGACATGAGTTTGTAAGGGCTTACAAATGTTTAAAGCTGTCTAGGTGTCCGAAAGAACAATATATGTACATTTTAAAATTAATTTAAGTGCTTTTTAAATTAATGGCCTGGAGGAGATGGCATCCCATCCATGTCTAGTAGAAGTTTGGACTTGATGATCTTGGAAGTCTTTCTCGACCTTAATGGTTCTATGATTATACAATTCTACTCTGCATAAAAGACTGGGGATATTTTTTAAAGTACCAATCTTTGGAATAAACCTAAATCCACTCAGGTGATCTGTTTCACTCCTGATGCCTTGGATGGGATTTCTCTGAATTTTGTTGCATAAGTAAAAGCAGAACCAGGTCTGCAAACAGAAGTTGTAGGTAAGGATTCCACACTGAAGACCCGTGGGTCCTCCTGGAATTTGTGATTAGAGGAAAAACTGCTGTGTCCTGATGTACTTGAAATGTGTTTCACAGAGACACAGAATCCCAGAATGGTTTGGGTTGAAAGGTTAAAGCCCATCCTGCTCCTGGCAGGGACACCTCCCACTGTCCCAATGTCCAACCTGGCCTTGGGCACTGCCAGGGATCCAGGGGCAGCCACAGCAAATCTGGGAATTCCAGCCCAGCCAGGAATTCCTTCCCCAAATCCCATCCAGCCCTGCCCTCTGGCAGTGGGAGCCATTCCCTGTGTCCTGTCCCTCCATCCCTTGTCCCCAGTCCCTCTCCAGCTCTCCTGGAGCCCCTGTAGGCTCTGGAAGGAGCTCTGAGCTTTCCCTGGATCCTTCTCCTCTCCAGTCCCAGCTCTCCCAGCCTGGCTCCAGAGGATCTCCAGCCTTCAGAGCATCTCAGTGGCCTCCTCTGGACTCATTCCACCAGATCCATGTCCTTCCTGTGCTGGGAACCCCAGAGCTGGCTGCAGTGCTCCAGGTGAGATCCCATCAAGGTGTAATAGAGGGGCAGAATCCCCCCTCCCCTTCTGCCCATGCTGGGGGGTTTCATGTCCAACCTCTCACCCACCAGCATCCCCAAATCCTTCTCCCCAGGGCTGCTCTCAATCCCTTTAGAAAGACTAAAGCTGGAAACCAAATTTTCACTTAACAAGAAGAGTAACTAAAACACTCACCAGGATGGGGGTTTCTCTGTTCCCAGCCTCCAAGGCAGCACAGCAAGAGTTAAAAACGTGGGAGCAAAAAGTTCCCAAATCCTCTCGGAGCTCAGCCCCGGCACGATTCCGTCAGAGCCGCCGCTGGCAAGCGCTGGCACGCCAAGGACCCCAAATGAGTTAAGAACTCTTCCACTCCATCATGAAGAATTGTTCTCCAGAGTAACTACCAGTGGGGAAATGCTTAAAACACTTACCATATGTGGCTAAGAAGGGTCTAATTTGTCCATTTGGAAATTTTGCCTCTTTTGAAAGGATAGTTAATTCCGAGTAATTTATTTCATAGATGAAGCTTTCTTCGGAGTGGTTAATATATCACCCTTGGTTGCCTGAACAATTAGAAATTGTCACCAAAGAAAAATGTCGCAGTTCATGTAAATAACTATTTACCTAAAGGAAATGGGAATCCACAAGAGTCAGCACACTTTAATGAGCCATGACAATAGGGAAGAAAAACCCCAGCCAATGGTACAGTGATTCTGCTAAAGCTGACATTGCTTATGGTAAAAATTGGCCAAAACAACTATTATTTGTTGGGGTTTTTTTCATGTCAGAAATAATGCAGCTTGAAATTTTCAACAGGCAACATGAGCCCAGACCATTTGTTACTTCTGATGGCCTAATTGTTCTCCTGGCAGAAATAAAAAATTAGGGCACTTATGTCATTTACCTAAATTTCTAATTAATGCAATGGTAATAGAGAAACTGGAGCAGAAGAAAGTGAGGTAAAAAAAAAGTAAGTTGGGTGAAAAATGTTTCTCTTGGCCTTTCTACAATTTGTCTTTGTTAACTTTCCTATGGTCTTTCCCTCTTTAACAGCAGGAAGAGTGATCTCTGCAGAGATGTTCCAGAGTTTTCCAACTGGACAGAGGCATGCTGGGCATTGAAAAATATGATTTCTTCCACCTGAGCTATTGAACAGACGTGATAAAAACACCAACTGCAGCACAATGTCCTTTATGTTGCCTCGAAGGAATGTGCCATTAAAATGATGTTAGAAATATTCTTCAAAAGCAGCTAAAAAATCTGCACTTGGGGCTGCAATTCCAACCACAAGTTTTCCATTGCTCCTGTGTCCTGATGTCCAACTCATCCTGCAAAGCAAGTCCTGGCTGGTGTATGCCCTCATTAGGATGCAGGATGAAGAGAAATGCATCAAAATGCATAAACACACCTTAGAAATGCCTCTGAAAGTGTCTGGAAATCACTTTGTCCTGCAGCACTGGCAAGTGTCCACCATCTCCTCGATATTTATTGTTGGAATGACACGGAGGAGGCTCAAGGTGATCCATTTATGCCCATCTTCAAAGAATTTACACCCACTCCTTTGAAGGGATGCCACACCTTGATCTTGGCACCACTAATGTCATTAAAATGCTGTTAAAAGGAAATGCACAAAAGCAGGAAATTGGGGAAATTTTAAAAGGAGCCCTAGAGAGAGTTTATCCAATGAGAACTCAAGGAAAGGTCAGATGGAGATGGGATCCCAATCCCAGCCATGCTCAGATCTACCTGTGCTCACACTTCCAAAAGTTAGAGAAGTGAAGTTTCCTATTGCTTTGCAAGTATATTCAAGTTCAGCTGAAATTAAACTGTGAGTAAAGTGCAAGCAAACCAAGTAAACATTGACATGTGCTAGTAAATTATTCTAATTCTTCTCTTAACGCCTGAGGTGCTTTCCTTAAGTACTAAATGGAAATAAAGAAGAGGGAAAACAAGAGCAAGGTCAGAAATTCAAACCTCCAGCAAATGTCAGCTCAGGGTGACAGGGAAATGCCAAAAGTCTGCTGAAGGTTCATCCTTGCAGTGGGTAAAAATGCTTTCCAGTGTCTGACCACGTCATAATCTGGGGAGCCACCCCCTAAACATCCCTGGAAGATTTTCCCCTGATTTTTGCTTCATAAAAGCAGTTTGTGCTTTCAAACAATGTGAATTCCTTTCTCATCCATTACCTGAAGTATCCTGGAGCTCCAAGGAGTAACCTTAGTGCCCTCACTAGAATAAAGCCACGATATTTCAAGAGTTAACAGCAAACACTGATGCAGGGAACATTTATGTTCCGTGCTTATGTTCATTTATGTTCTGCCATCAGCGAGCCCTCGACACCCCCAGGTGTGAGCCTGCACGGTGAGTGCAGGAGGGTCCCACCAGTGCCCAGGGCAGGCCTGGGAGCATCCCACTGCATGATGCCCCAAAGGATTCCCTCTGTCCCAGGCAGGCAGGAACAGGAGCTGCCTCCCCAGCTCCACTCTCCCACCTGGGCCTTTCCATTCCCTCTGCGATCTGGGAGCTGCCTTGGCACGAGCGAGGTGTAAACGCAGGGCTCACAATAGCACCGGGAACTGGCAGGAGCAGAACTCCAGCAGCACCAGCAAGTCCTGCTAAAATAAACACGTTACAGACAAAGGTCATGGTGCCTGTTAATATAAAGAGTGCGTCGTGTATAATGCATTCAAATGCCAGAGTGAGAGAGGGAGATAATATGATCCATTTGCCAGATTCCTCCTTTTAGTTGTAACACGAAGCCATTCTGGGCTGGAATGACCCAGAGATGATAATGAAGCGGATGATGATGCCATTGCCTGTGATAATGGTGTGACAGGGAGAATACCCTGGAAAACTGCACGAGCTGATAAGTGCAAAGGTATAAACAAACCCAAACAATATGGACTTACAGACATTAGCGCGGAACAAAAGAGAGGAGGAAAAGCAAAGCCAACTGATCAACATTAAAAAAATAAAAGACTTTGCAAGGGTGACTTTTTCAGCGATTTTTGGAATTGCAGCTCCCAAACCCAAGCCCTTCCCAGCTGGAACAACAGCCAAGTGCCTCATCCTGGGGGGGGGAGGGCACCTCTCCGTGCTTGGGAACAGTTTGTAGCAAACAGCCCGCGATATGAAAATGTATTTAATGCAATTAATAATTTAAGAAGTGAGAGCATGTGCTCTTGGAGAGTTAAATGCTTGTCAGAGTGATAGATGCACGCTTCAGCACCAATACATTTCGTACGAAGAGCAGAGGGATTTTGCAAACTTGTGTTGACCTTGGGTTGTGGTGGAGAGGAGGCAGATTGCGAAGGCAGGCCCGCGTACGGCGGGACCGCGTCCGCTCGCAATTTACAGCCCTCTCCCCAATTAAAGGACTGTAAAAACATTAAAATTAATGCAGTCTTAACTCCAGAGCAGGCTCTACTTTCTTAATTAGTGCATAATTATTCAGTTTTTGATATCCTGGAAAATTATCACATGGAAATTATTTTAGGCGCAGTAACAATAGCAAAAAATCTCTCTACCCCCCCCCCAACTCGATTAACATGTGGAAGTAATTAACACTTTATTACAGTGAAAATACTATTACTGCTAATGTTTAATGACTTTTGCCATTGCATCATAAGCAGGAAATTTAGAACACTACAGAGCAACGGTCTGCTATAAATACAGTCCAAAGATTATAAACCAGAGTCAGATGATTCGCACTAACAGCGTTTAAGACAGGGATATGACATACAATACGTTTCCAAAATGTCACAGGCAGGAAATATAATTTTCTTGATAAAGTCCACTCCATACAGCCAAGCAGGCAGTGCAATAACGCTGGATGCGTTCGGTGTAGGCAGCAGTGCTCAAGTCCTTGTAAAAGCCTGTTGTTAATCAAATTGAAACATAAAACCCCAAGCATAAAGTTATTTTCTCATAACAGTTTAATAGAAATTTCCAATCAAACAAAGGCCAAAAAGTGTTATTACAACATGAAGTTCCTTGTATAAACAACTTAAAATGAAGTAGGGGAAAGTTTCATGGGATTTATGGATTTCTTTATTTTCCTTATTTCGAGTAAATGTCTACTGTAGATCTCCTATAAATGTCTCAAGAAATTATGCACCAGCTTTAGATGATTCACACTAATGATAATTAAGACACTGAGTCCACGTAAGTGTCAAAGAGGCCAGTGCTCAGGAAATATCATCTCAGTTCAGCTGGTGTGATGGAGCCAAATGTGCCAGAGACAAAAGGAGACCAAGAGGGATGGAGACAGCTCTGCCTCGAGCTCAGCTTCTCCACGGCTCTGACAAGAGGACAACAGATGGGTGGAACCAGGGCAATGTCTAGGAAAACGTTTCAGTATCAAAATGTAAATAGAGAATTGTGTTTAATATTCAGCACAGCCTTATGGAAATTCCCAAACAAACAACGGCGTAAAGCAAGGCAGTGTAAAGGATCTATAAAAAGAAAACCAAAATAAATATAGAAGGAAACAAACGGAGAACAAGGCTGACCCCGACGAACCTGCATAAAGGCATTCTTTGCTTGTTTGTTGCTGTTTATGCTGTTGGGCTGAGAATTAATGAAGCTCAGCACTAATCACGATTCAACCCATGGAATTATTTTAAATTTTAATATTCCATGTGCATAGCTCATTGGGCTTTCCCCTTTTAAATATTTTCCTTGATGCTTTAAAATGCGTTCATTGATCTGGACCCGTTTCACTGGCGAGCTAATACAGTTCATAAATTAAGGAACTCTTGTTTTAGAAACATCTCCTTGATCCGTGGGCCATGGATGTGGAGAGGAAGAATTTGGCACGAGGATGCTGAATATAAATTGCTCTTTTGGAAGGAACTCTTACCAGCCAATGTCTGGAGCCAGCAGGCAAGAAGAATTCACCTGAAGTGGACACAGCTTTTCGCTCTGGGATTAACTTGTTGCAGTTGCAAATGAATCATGAAACCAACTTTGGCAAAGCTGAGCCTGGGCCAGAGCTGGAACCGAAATAATGTATGTGAAAAACCTGAACTGGATTATGAGGCCATCTGGAATGCATTGGCCGCCTGCATTAGGAGTAGCAGTTTCCTTGACAGAGGTTGTGAAATATTAGAATTCCTAATGGAAGAAATATGGCAGTGCAAAATGACACAAAAATCACACAACCTCATTCCCTGACACGGAACAGTGAAAATGCGAATCCTTCTCTCAAGGGTGCTCTATCAATCCTTTGCAAACAAGGCACTTCAGCAGGCAGAGGAGGGGCTGACAGGGCTTAACCCTTCCCCACCACCAGGCAGGACAAGAGAGAGCTTCCCTCTTTGGGGAGGCCAAAAACAGGGAGAACGTATGGCAATCCTCAATCCATAGGGGAAATTCCTTCCAAACTGGGGGTACCTCCAGCACAGGCACCCCAAGGAGCTGGATACCCTAGGGACACACTCCTGCCACTCTCACTCTCCTCTGGGTGATGTTCAGGTGCCTCTAAGGCCACTCCCTTGGCAAATCTTATCCGTGGGTGATGCCAAAGGCAGGGAGGAGCCAATGGACTTATGGACAGCAGCAGCCAGACCGCTGGGAGATCTGGAATTAACAGCAGAAATCGTGGCTATGTGCCCCTCAAAATATCTGATTTTTAACGTTTGTGATGGAAGCTTAGCCTACACCTTGGAAGGCCTGACCCACAATAACTGCTTGCTGCACTAACATTTCTGTCCCCTTGGTATTTACATTCAAATGATGAGTATTTTCCTGGTCATAATAATTTCCCAGTAAAAATTCTAAGGCTGGGACCCTCCCAAAATGTGTATTTGCACAGTTGGTGATATCTACCTAGTAATGGCTCCATATTCTTCATGTTTTACTCTTAAAATCACACTTTGTCTCCAGGTCAGCCATCCTACACCACAGTCCTGAAGGTCTCCAGGGCTTTGGAAATACCAGAAATCTTGTGGCACACCTGATGGAATTTAATATGTTATTTACTCATTGTTTAATATCAAAATTTGTTTATTTACACTGAGGTGTACAAAAGGCACCACAGGTTATCAGATTTTCTCAGTGAACTAGGAAATGATACAACAAAATAACAAACAATAAAAATAATCACAGATAATACTCTGAACACAGTCATTTGGTCACCTGACTCAGCATCATTTACTTTAAACCAGGAGTTTATTCTGACTCCACACAGGGAAAATTGGATAAATCCAAAGCTGCCATTTTCATTATCCAGCATTAAATGACCCTCACTACCACAGAGGAAAGGTTAGAGCAGCTTGGATGTCCTGGCTGCACTTCTGCAGTGGCCAGGCCAGCACAGCTCACCCTCCACATGGATTCAACAGAGTCATCTTGGATAAAATCCAACTTTAGAAGCACCTCCCTGATTTGGGAACCCCCAACATTTTTGGTGTCAAGTTCTTTTTGAAATCCCAGCCCTTTTGTCCTTCATTGTCATTTATAAGGCACACAAAGCTACTGTTTATTGCTACTTCCCTGCAGAAAAGGGAATAACTCCAAGATAGATTTTCTGTTTAGGAAATAGATCTGGGTTGAATTATTCAAAAAGGCTAACAATATCCAGCCCCAGAAAACTAAGGAAAGGCACAGAAGACTCCAGAGCTAAGGGACTTTTATACAGCAGCCAATTGTTATGACTCCTTTTAATTAAATACAAATGAATTAATTGATATGAAGTACTGCTAGGCAATTATTTTACTGACATTTTGTCTCTTTTGAGACACGCTTGTTTACTGCATCTCTCATCTGCCAAATCCTACCACCATTCTGCACTATTTTAAACATATGTTTAAAGAGTTAAAGCCAAGTTTGTACTGTCAGAAACTTTTACATTAATTTCATATTTGTGTTAATAGTACCCACATTAGGCCCAATATTATTTACATTTTTTAATCCATCTCCCGTCCCTAGGCCATCATTGTACTTGAGATATTGCATCTTAATGAATTTTTCTGGTTAAAGATTTTTTTAAATAAATGAATAAATAAATAAGTAATGAAACACTGATTTTTATCTCACTGTACACAAGTTCACTGGTTGATTTTCTCTTTTTTTCTTTCTGGTTTGCAGTGAAATATTTTCATCATTTTCTAAAGATATACATGAAAGTACAAAAATGATGGCTGGTTTCGGAACAAACCTCCAGCAGCAGAAGCCAGCAGTGTATTAGCCTTTACATAGGAGGTAAAATTGAAGGGTTATCTGGAAAACTGCAACTGGCCTGAACAATTTTACATCCTGTGATTATTTGGGGGAGTTGCTGAGCTGGAGTTTCTGCCTGACATGTGTGTGACCCATTTTTTTTAAGTCCCAGATGTGTCCCCCGGTTGTTCAAACACGCAGGATGAGATCACAAGTGACTCGAGCCCTTTAGACAGAAGCAAGATGTATTTCAGGAAAGCATCCACAGCACTTTTCCACTGATTTTGGAGAGGGATGGGCTCAGCTCTGTGGTCAGCAGCTCCTGGAAGCAGCAAGTCCCTGGAGAACTGGTGGCTGTGAAGTGAGTTGTGGACACACAGGACTCCAGGACACCCAGAAGTTGAGCCCCTACCTGTCAGGTCAGCAGTAATGTCAGCTGGCAAGTTGTAGATCTGCCCATCTATGTGATACTTCTCTCTTGTGCACATGAAAATAAATAGCAGGCTGGAGAGTAATTAATTTGCCATTGGTGAGCTAAATTAGCCCAGAGGAGCACAGGAAGCCTTCAGAGACAGGTAACCTGAACCTGCCCACACACATTTAAAGAGCAAAGTACTCAAAAATGCCAAGGCAATGTGAGCATTGAGATATCAGTTGTCTTCAAGTCACTATGTATGTGTTGAGCTCTGGGCTGAGTGCAGAGTAATTACTTTCATTCATGCAATTCTATTCCCCCCAAAAAATGGTCCAGGCAGCCAGATGGGGTCTTATACCCTAATGTGGTCTCCTACCCCCAACACCACACCATTAAAATCAGCAGGATATGCAGAAGACCTCCACATATAATACAAAAAATTAACCTTTACAGAATAAAAACTCTACATATTTTTTTGCTCATAGCTACTATAGAATTCCCATCTCTCACCATTAAAAAGTCACAGATTAAATTCCCTAAATTGTGGCATTGCAGGAGATATGAAAGTACCTCCTTTGAACTGAACAAGTTTTTACAAAATGAGTCACAATTTTCAGCCTCTTCAGCCTGCAAGTCTGGAGTTTTACTTTCTCTAAGAGGGAAGTTTTGGGTTTTTGTTCAGCTCTCAGATTTGGGACTCTGATATCCCCTGAGCGTGCCTGGTTTCTCTTAGGCAGAGGTTTGGGCTATCAGCAGCTCCTGTAACTTTTCCCCCTGATCAAAGCACACGGATGGACAAGCACAAACAGGCTGGGGCACAGTGCCTCTGTTTTCCCTATTTACCTATCGCCCGACCAGACATTTCTGCACATTAATCATACTTAGAAGACTTAGCAAAAGGCATCAGTCACTTCACAAACTGTCCCAGATTTATCTGGGGGTAACAGATGACTGCTGACTATCTGGGCATGCTAGCCAGGGCTCCTGATGAAAGGCAGCGTGTGACCAAAGTTACACACAGGGCAAAGAGGGACTTGGCACTGCCTCCTGCAGCCCCCTGAAACAAAGATACAGGAAGAGATGGGGAAATGGAAACTACACAGATATTCCCCCTCCTCTGCATCCCCCCAGGGACCTCTAACAACGATCAGCCCTTTGGAAACTTCAGGCACTGGTGATTCCTGCCACTGCCTGGAATGAGTTGCTGGAGCGTGTCCAGGGAAGGGGCTGGAGCCCCAGGAGGAGCTGAGGGAGCTGGGAAGGGAATGGAGAATTCCTGAGGGAGCTGGGAAGGGGCTCAGCCTGGAGAAAAGGAGGCTCAGGGGGGACCTTGTGGCTCTGCACAACTCCCTGCCAGGAGGGGACAGCCAGGGGCAGTCGGGCTCTGCTCCCAGGGATGAGAGGAAACTGCCTGAAGCTGCACCAAGGGAAGTTTAGGTCGAAGATTAGAAAATTCCTTCCTGGAAAGCATTGTCCAGCCCTGGCACAGGCTGCCCACAGCAGTGATGGAGTGACCATTCATGAAGGAAATTTTTTAAAAATTAAAATATATGCCGATGTGGCTCTTGGGGACATGGTTTACTTGTGGAGTTGTCAGTATTAGGTGAATTGTTAGACTCAATATCTTAGAGGTATTTTCCAACCTAAATGATCCCAAAGAGATTCTATGGAGAAAGGGAAGAACAGGCTGTGTGGATAATGCAGAGAACAAGGGTAACTGCCCAGAGCTCCACCTCAGTGCTTCAGAAATGGCACCACAACATCTCCAGGGGTACAAAGCACGGCCCCATGCCCTGCTTTAAAATAAAAAACCTTTCATGTGGTTGCCTTCTCCTGACCTAAGTGTGTCCAACACCAAGCCTGGCTGGATTACTTCCACCAGCTAAGCCAGCAGAGCAATTTCTTTGGCTCAACAGAAGAAAAAAAAAAAAAAAAAAAAGCTGGTGTTTCCGAAGCTGAAATTTCACCGTGAGTCTCCTGAGATCCCACGCATGAATAATGAAATAATTGTGTGTCCTCACTCGTTGCTCCAGCCCGTTCCCCCCTCTGCCAGCGCCGCTGCTGTTCCCGTTCTCACAGGCAGGACCCCGGAGCCGCTGCTGACGGAGGAGTCCCAGCCCAGCCCCAGCCTGGCAAGGGAAGCCCTGTAATCATAACTGACAAGGGGGATGAAGTTTATCTCCCTGCAAGACAGCAGGAAGACATTCCAGCCATTTCCTTTTTTTTTTTTTTCTTACCTCACTCTGTCCCACTTATGTTTCTTAAATCTTCATGGCAAGAACAAGACAAGCCCCGTTCTACCCAGCCATGGTCAGGAATCACAAATTTCACTGCATGGTTTCACAAATTAACTCCACAGGTTCACAAAATTCTCTGGGACGGTGGGTCAGGGCTGGAATTTTCTTCCCAGACACCCCCATGCTCCCCAGTGCACGTTGTTGTCACACCCAAGAGCAGGACGGTCCCGTTAATCAATCCTACCTTGGCACTGCAGCTTTATGTGTGTGTTTCAGGCCTTTACAATACAATAAAATTTACAGCTCGTATAATTAAGAATATGCCAGATTAAACAAATTAAAGCTCAGCCTTAAAAGCGAAAGCTCTATCAGATCAAGGCGTTAATGCAGGAAAGAAATTTCAAATTCAAAGCGACAAGGTCTGAAGGCTCAGAACACAAAAGCTGTATAGGAGTGGCTGAGAACTACTCTGAGACCTATTTCATAACCTCAAGGTACAATTCATGGCATGGGGCACCAGAAGGTCACAAAGAATAATTAAGTGCAAGGCTTAGTTGGAGATTTGCTAGAAGCCAAGCTGTTCCAGCAATTTTTTTTATTTTTTTTTTTTAATTCCATGAAAGTAAAAAATAATAGCTTGTCCTGAAATTTGCATTCATGAAAGGCTCTTTGTCTCTCTGGTATTGCTGGGCATGGGAGCATGGAATAGAGGAGAAGGGAAGCCCAAACACCCAGAGGTAGCCCATGGAAGGAGCCCTCAGGAGGGATTTGGAGAGTTTCCCCACCCAGGACTCTATGTCTGCTTGGCTCTGTCTGATATTTGACTCCAGATGCAATTCCACCACTTTATTTAAGCATTTCCCAGTAGATGCATTTTGGGATGAGGGACAGTGCTCCAGCTGGAGGGACCAAAGTGAGATTGGGGTATTCCTGTCACACCCTGATCATCCTCATGGCCTCCTGATCTCCTCCAAAGGTCCTTTCTGCTGCTGGGGTCCAGAGCTGGATGCAGAGATCCAGGTGGGATCTCATGAGAGCAGAGTAGAGGAGAGGAATCACCCCCACTGCCCTGCTGGCCACACTCATTCTGCTGCAGCCCAGGGTATGTTTGGCTTCTTGAGTTGCAAGTGCATAATATTGGGTCATGTTGAATTTCTCATCCACCAACACCCCAAAGTCCTTCTCCTCAGGGCTGCTCTCTGTCCAGTCTCCTGCCAGCCTGTGTTTGGGCTTGGGGTCACCCTGCCCCAGCTGTAGGAACTTGGACTCAGCCTAACTGGCCTCCATGGGGTCCAGCCTGTCCAGTCCCTCCACGCAGCTCAGTGTCATTGGCAGGCTGGTGGGAGCAGCATCCATCCCAGTGCCCGTGTCACCAACAGCACTGGTCCCAGTGCTGGCCCCCAAGGACACCACGTGGTTTCCACTTGGACATTGTCACCACAACCCTTTGAGTGTGACCATTCAGCCAATCCCACACCCACCAAGTGCTCCATCTGTCAAATCCATGGACATAAAATTTCTCAAGGTTCACGTCCCCATTTTTCCTTTACAACATTTTGACATTTTTCAGGTAATAATTTTTTATGCTGACTCAGTTTCTCTTCTCCCACATCAGCAATGGATCTTTCTAAAATGCAAAATATTGAGTTTTCACACTTTTCCCCCCTCTAGGACTCTTCACAAGTTAAGAACATGGATGACAAACAATACTAACACCAAGTCTTGGAATCCAGCACTGAATATTATATTGTGTGTCCCATCATATCAGACAGTAAGAAAAAGATTCTTGCTAAATAAAGCAGGACACCAGTGACAAAAATAAAGGACTGGAAACAGCACAAGCCTGGATCTGTGCAGGAGATGTTCCCCCTTCCTGTTCACCATCATTCTTTGCACACAAACATCAATGAACAAAAAGTTTTGCACTGCTGCAAAATAACTCTATTATAGATTCTTATAATCATCTGAGACATTTATTTTAGAAAAGCTCCAAGGTCAGCAGCAATCTCCATTTTCCCATTTGCTCCCCAAAACACGATACTGCATGATATTGGCATTAGATATATGTATTACTGAGTATCTATAGATATAAAAAATATTTGTTTCTGTTTTGAAATCATGTTTCATATGCAGTTTGTGCTCGATTTCAATAAGCATCTAATTAAGATAGATTTTTTTTCATCCAGTGCTCTTGCAAATTCTATTTATTTAGCTGCTTCACATACTGCAGGCTATCAAAACTGCAAGTTCAGCAGAAAAAAAAATTCAGGCAAAAGGGATGGAAAAGGGACCAAGGCAAAAGATAAATTTGGGTTCAAATAAAACAAGAATTCTGATGGTATTTAAAGATGCACATTGCATCTTTAGGTGCAGGTGTTTGGCACTTTGGGGATATGGTGATGGTGAACACGGTGATGCTGGTGTAAGGTTGGGCTTGATGATCTTGGAGATCTTTCCCAAGTATAATTTTTATTATTTTTTTATTCTGTGATCACATTCCCACCTTTCATTTGTAATTCCATCAGCCTGGTGTCAAATTCTGTCTGGATATCCCACCAAAGGGTTTCAAAACAAAACCATTCCTTTTTTCTATCCTTATTCACTCATTCAGGCATTCAATGGATTTATCTCTCACTCCTCACTGGAAGAAGTGGGGGAGAAACAGCAAAACCAATAATGTGGCCAACAGGATTTGCAAGCCCCTAATAAGCTTGGCTAAAAAGCCCCTAAGACCTGAATCTTGGATTTATGATGTCCTGGAATTGGCTTTTTTATTTTAGTTTGGGAGTAGAGTTAGGGAGACTTTGTGCTTGAACCACTGAATATTTGCATGTGGCAAGCGTGGGTCAGAAAAAGAAAAAAAATTACTGATATTCAGCATATTATAGTCCTTGTCCACAAAACTAGAAATTCCACTAAATGTAGCTAAAATTTTCAGAACTTCCAAACCCTCAGAACTAATAATATTTATGCTGTTTTCTAACACCCAGTCTATTTTTCCCATCATTTAAACATAGAAAGAAAATGTCTTACTTCCTTATTTAGCAGACTTGGAAAACCAGTATCAATCATCAAAAATATGTATTAGACACATTTATTCCCTTGACAAATTTATGCCAGAAAACTGATAGACTTATTATAGAACCTCTTCCCACAACAACAACAAAAAAATCATCCATAGTTTCATGTGATTCACTTTCAGTCTTACAATTTGGGAAGCAAAATCTTTATCCAACAGCACAGTCCTTGGAGCCAATATCTGAGCAAAAAAAAATCTTTTCTCTGCTAAGTTCCCATATTGAAAATATCATAAAGGTATTATCATCCCCCATGACTATCTGAAACTCTAAAAAAGTAACTGTATTAAATGGATTTTTAAAATCCCCGTATGTTCCAGTAATCAGTAAAGCAGATTTAAATCTGCTTTTTTCTATCACTATTAGGAGAGAAGAAGAGCCATAAAGCCCCTATTTTAAGGATGTAATTTATTACAAAAGTTTCACTGCGGTTTTGTTTTTGGGTTGGTGGGGATTTTTTTTCCATCTCTGCTGATCAGGATTTGTAATAATACACTTATTGTAGCTGATGTTGGGAATCCATCCTTTGTAATACTTCTTGACATAATTGCAGCTTTTGACACACTCAATCGTGGGATCCTTCTAAACCATCTTGAAAAATATGTTGGTCTTTCAGGTTCGGTTATTCAGCAGTTCAAATCTTATTATAACCATCGACTACAGTTTGTTAATATAATTTCTCCCCATTCCTCCTCTTACATTGTCATCTGGAGTCATCTGTTACAATGTCATCTGCAGTCCCACGGGGAGCTGCTCCTGGTTCCTTGTGCTCCTTTATGTCCCTGCTGCCTTCAGGAGCGCCAAACTCCAACTGCAGAGACGTGGGCTCATCCAGCACTGGCATTTCCCATTCCTTCTCCCTGTTTGTTTGATCAATATTCCAATGTTTCTCCCTCCTGCTCAGCTACTTGGATGAGCCCCACTTAAAAAAAAAAAAAAAAGAAATAATAATAATTTAAAAAAAAATGTTTTTTAAACATTTTGAAATTATACCCCAGACAGAGAGAGGCAAAACAAGTTTTTGTTTGCATAGCTTCTCCACAGCCAGGTGATTCATATTATTGTGCTTTTCAATTCCAGAATTGCTTTATTTATTTATAAATTTCCACATATTCGAGCATGTAAAAATGCCCAACAATACCATAAAACCTCAACTAGAAGCTATAAAAAAAGGCATGAAGGAGAGAAAAGGAGCAAAGCAAAGCAGAAGGAAAATTCAGTTCGGAGCTGCATCCAAATTCCAGCAGCCAGATTTCTGTTTATGACACCTCTGTACGATGGCACCAGAATCAACTTTAATGGATAATATTATCACACATTCCCCATAAAAACCAACCAGGAGCTGCTTTTTCGGACACACCAGGGACCCGCAGCTCCCACAGAGTCTGGTGGGCTACCCCAAACACCTGGAGCTTCAAAAACCCAACCTGACTCTTGTTAGCACCGATTCTTCTCCTTCCTCCTGCTTGGCAGTAAAAGATGAGCTGGAAAAAGAAATATCCTGGGGAGTAAGAAAGAGAAGTAGCCATCTCCTTCCACCTGCAAATGGGCAATTCCTGATTTTCAGGGAGGGATATTGTTGGAATGTTGTACAGAGTCCTTTTTCTGTTCTAGATTTAGCTGGTGTTCTCAAATTGCCCTGGTTAAGTGAAACTTCCAGTCTGGAGAAAACAGTTGGTTGGGAATGTCAACATCAAATGTCTTCTTCTTAAATAAATCTTTTTGTACTTCCACATCTCTGGAAAATAATAACAAAATATAACAAACCAAAACAAAACAAACTAAAGCAAACCAAAATAAAATAAACAAAATCAAAACAAACCAAACCAAAACATTTCTTTAGGCAGCTGCTGTCCATTTCTTCTCTTTTCCACCACCTTTTTGAGAGACATTTGACCACATGTGTCCTTTTAACCCCCTCAAAATCATGACATGAGTTACTCAATTCATGCACTGCCCTGTTTGCCCAGCTTTGCTGTGGTTGCCCCTGGATCCCTGGCAGTGCCCAAGGCCAGGCTGGACATTGGGCTTGGAGCACCTGGGACAGTGGGAGGTGTCCCTGCCGTGGCAGGGGTGGCACTGGGGGGATTTGGGATCCATCCAACCCAAACCATTCCATGATCCATCCTCACTCCATGCAACAGATGCTTTGAAACCCCGACAAATTTTTTAAAACCGGTTTTGCTGAAATTAGTCTTCTGTCAGCTTTATTTTCTTGTTACAAATATTTCCATTTTTCACAGTTTAATGGTTCCATTTCCTGCTCTCCTCTGCTGTGCACAAATTCAGTGGCACTCCTGGGAAGAAAGGTATAAAAAGGAAAACTTCTGATTTGGTTTTTCATATGCATGTTTATAAATCAAACAGTTTCAAAGTAATATCTAAATGAGAAAGAGATCATAGACTCATGGAATGGTTTGGGTTGGAAGGGGCATAAAAATTCATCCAGTTCCACCCCTGCCATGAGCAGGGACACCTCCCACTGTCCCAGGGTGCTCCAAGCCCCAATGTCCAACCTGGCCTTGAAAATAAACACTGGGGTAGGAGAGAAGGGAAAGGAAGAAAAAAACTGTAATATTTTAAAGTTATTTCCTTTCATATCACCAAATTCTCTCTTGATGTCAAACTCCCCAATTACCAGCAGGTTTTGAAAGCTTCTTGACAGAGCAAGGCCTTTAATTGTGTGCAATATTTTTGCATTCCATGTGGATAAAATACTGCTATGTGTAATTATTTTGTTTGACCATATCGTAGCAAGGAAGGTTAAAAAACTCAACGTAGCCACACACAACCTTCTCCAAACTGCATTTTAATTTTTTCCTGTTGATAGTGGTGGTTCTGTCACAAGTCAAGCCTAAAGCAAATTAAAAAATTAATGGATCAGGCATGAGAATAATTATTGTGGAAAAAGCCTGAACTGTGCCTTTTCCAAATAGACCAAAAAAGATTGATGCAGAAATGACCCAAGTGGGCCCTACGAGCTTATTCAATAAGGGTCCACTCAAATTCCATCTGTGAACATTTGGTCGGCCCTTTTATGGCAATGAGGCCATTCCTCCAAGTCCATATTAATTTTTGTGCACATCTGTACACTCACCTAATCCCTACCCACAGGCCACTCCAATTACAATTAAAAGAACAAGTTGAAAATTGGGCAAATTTTAATCACAACGACTTCTGTCGGGTTATTTAAAAAATAATAAAATCTATGGGAGTTGTTAATTTATTATTTTTATTAATTTCCACTTCATTTCAAGAAGAAACTGGTCAGACTGGTGAACCTCCAGTGTTGTCCTCATGGCTCTGATTTTCACTTGGATGCAGAACAAAAGGAAGAAGCATCACTGGGCTTCTGGAGCTGAATGAGCTCAGCATTCCAGTGCTGAAAGTATTCCATTGCACAAATCTGGAGTTTACCCTGAGATCAACAAGTAAATTACTGTTTTCAGGCTCTCATTGCAATCCCTGAATGCATACAATCAGCATCATTATTTTAAGCAAACAATTGCAAAGGCTTTAAATAAAAAATGCCGTGTGAGCAGCATTTACATTTTAAGCACAGCATATTAATAGGAAGGGAGAAGAGAAAGATGACAACGAGAAATGTCAGCTGGTTTAATCATACTTAATATGAAAAGACTGCTATAACTTTAAGAATGCAGCTTAGCTGACTTTGGAGCTTAGGTTTTTATTTTTCTGCTTTATAGCATGCTTCAAAACTACTTGGACAAATACAAAACAAGAATTACAGTGCACCATAAGTTATTTTAATATCCTGTAGTGGTGTATACTTCCAATGAAATCCCAAGACTATTATTAAGGTTCTGTGTTTGTGTGAAAATGTCAAGTTGTTTCGAGTGACTACATACTCTAAATTATATATAACTGTTACTTTATAGCTAATAGGCACTAAAATTACTTTAAAACAGAAATGTAAAGTTATATTTTCATCCTTTTTGACAGATAATAAAGCTTATTTATGAGATACATTTTCTCAAGTATTAAAATATATAATGTTTACAAAAACATTAAAAATACCAATACTTGATATTTAAGCAAGAAACAGAGCCATCGTGAAGATATTTTCCTGGATGTATCCAGCGTGAAGCCAAAGAGATGATAACACAATAATTTCACTCGTGAAAGCCATTTGTTAAACCAGTAAAAAATAAAAAAGGCAGTGTCTCAAAATGAGATTTTGATGCTTTTCCTCTCCCTGCCCATCGTTAAAGTGCAGGTATGAAATCCTTGTGTGCATCCTGTGATGCCACACGACACCTCCCACCCTTTATTTCAAATCACAGCCACTGAGCCACCTTGTTTAATTGCTTTGTTGTCGTGGCCCTGCCCGAGGAGGCTGAGGGGGAAAAAAAATAAAAGTTCCTCCTTTTTTTTACAAGCACCATGGAAAGGGACCCGAGCACCAGAGTGATTTCTCCCCCTGTAAACTCCAGTTAGGATGGAGAATTTATGGAAGGGAAGATTGCTGCCGGCGTGACGTACACTTAAGTGCACACACACCACTGCTAACCCTCCAATTACTCAAGGGCTCAAATAAAAAGGCTTCATATGCAAATTATCCTTGTTTATTCCTCCCCAGCACTTAGTAAATAAAAGCATGGAAACATGGGGATGTGTCTCGTGGTGTGAGAGGTGTGAGGGATGTCGGGCGGCGCTCATCCCGGGATGCTCCCAGAAGGTTGGGAGCTAATTGCCAGCCCTCTGCTGTGATTAGGATTGCCTCTTCTGCTGAGGGGCTGAGCCTAAATTTATGCTCTATAGTTCTGCTGCTCTGCTCTACGATATTATGCCAAAGCATGAACAAAAGAAAATTACCCTGAAGCAATGGAGTGCCACAACGCATTGTCGCTATTAATCTTTTAGTAATGGCAATGCTAATTTGACATGATGCATAGTAATTTATTAATAGAAATATTTGAAGCCCTAAACTTGAAATATTCTGCGTGGGGAAGGAGGGCCCTAGAAGAGGGTTGGGGGATGCAGAGAATTTCACCTCTAGAGCGGCTTTCTCTGAATTCAGAGAAATTCAGAATTTTACCTCCTGCCTCAGCTTTGTGCCCCACCAGCACCAGCTGAAGAAGTGCCCCCATGATCTCGGAGTGTTTTCACTCATCAGCCAATGGTTGTGCAACCCAAATGGGGCCCTGAGCCTCGTGCTGGGCATCAACCTTGGCCAAGCTCCTCAACGCCAGAGCGGGCAGAGGATGGAAGGACAACTCCTTGGCAAGAGGAGATGGTTGCCAGGCGCTGGTCGGCAGGGGATGCTCCTGCACCAACCAGCTGGTTGTTTTCTGGCAGAGGGGGGCAGCTGGGGAGCAGAGACCCCCAGGACCCCTCTGCCCAGCCTTGGTCTCGGCAGGTGGGCACAGCGGGCTGCTCCCGGGCACGGCGGCTCCTACAAACTGCTCGGCCGTGGTTATAAAAGGGCTAATCCGTGTTCACACGGCACGGGCTTTGTTCCTGCTCCCGAGCCATCATTAACTATTAATCGGGGGTGGGTTTCTTCAAAGGTCTGCTCCATTTGTTGTTTGCTCTTGGAAAAACGGGAGCGCGTTTAGGATGCGGGGGAGCGCAGGGAAGGCAGAGGTGTTTGTAAACACGGTGGTGATCATATTGAAAAGTAAATGTGATTTAAAATAAAAATTTAAAAAAATAAACCCCAAGCAATAAGGGGAAAAGGAAGGTGTGTTTTGGGGTTTTTTTACCTTAGCTGACCAGAAAACTGCAGAAGAACCCCACAATTTGTTAGGAGAGCAGCACTGGAAAAACTGGGGAAGCCTTAAATTCCACCTGTCTGATTAATGTCAAGGTTACATTCGATCTACATTGGTAGCACACATGCATTTCATGTCCCCAGACCTTCACAGGAGTCGATGGAACAAGAGCCATTATTTATTGGCAGTAATGGCCACCAGCCAGGCTAGAACCTGGGACAATGCATTAATAGCAGCGTGATGCCTTGGGAAAAGGAGGCCATTAATGCAGGTCACCTGCACTGCAGAGTGGAGACTGGATCAGGTGGAAGCCATCAAAAACTTCTTCTCAAACTAGAAACAAGCAGAATTCAAACCTTGCTGCATCAATTAAACAGAAAATTCTTGCTGGTCTTCTGTGGCCTGCCATTCCCAGCATCCTCCCAGGGTTATTTCACCTTGACCATTTGGCTTTTTCAAGTTTTTTTTCAGGTCTTATACAAAATGATAATCCTTGGTTTGGCTTGTTTGAGAATGGGAGATGTTTTAGTAGATTTTAAAGTAAGATCTTCTGGCAATGCATTGCTTCTTTCTCGTGCACACGATTCTCTTTCACTGTAAATAACATTATCAAAGTGCATTAGTTCAGAACATTAATCGTACATCTCCAAAACCAAGGCCAGGACCTTACCCAGCAGATCCAAAGCAACTGCTGGAAATTCATTTACATGTAGAAACCACAACTCCTGACACCATCAGGAACGGAGCATCACCCACACCCCAAACAGGGCTGCTCTGTGCATTAGCATCACACGTGGCACTGCATATTCCCACAGCTAAGGCCAGTGAAAAATTCCCATTTATGTTCTGTCAGATTCTCCACACCCAAGGGCTGGGGGAGGCTTCTGTACTCTAAGCAGGACAACGTTAGCACCACCCCGTTGGGCGATTTATTTGTTTTTTAAGAAGTGTGAAGTGCCTGTGGATCCTTTTTAACTTCAGGCACTGGAAGACTTCATTTATAACCTGATACCTTATTACTTGACTTTCCTAAACTCTCTTTTCCTTTTGTTGTTTCAATTTATCTTATATCACCACTCAAGCTCGACAATGATAAAAAATAAAGGTGTTTTCTTTTGTCATGTAGAAAATGTGATTCATTCGTTGTCTTTAACAGGCCTTCAGACCACCAGACATATGTTCAATATTTGGCAGCAATAAAAAAAAACCCAACAACAGCAGCTAAACAAATATATATATTTGTAAGGATTATAAATCAGCACAAGTTATTCAGGCACTACTTTATATAAGACATTAGTGGGAGTATATTTGAAATACTGTGTGCAATTCTGGTCACTATATTACAGGCAGGACATTGCAGAGATTGAAAAGGTGCAGTGGAGGGCAACCAAAATGATTCAGGATTTGGGAGATATGAATGATGAAGACAAATTAGCTGGATTCAGGCTGTGCTGCTTAAGGATTGGGTTCTGGGGGGTGGTGGGGGGTCCTGCTTGGGCACCCCTCTGAGGATGCTTCCCCCAGGAGAGCAGGAGAACAGGAGCTCCTCACACGGCCACGGCTCAACGAGGAATAAGTGGACTCGCAGCTACAAGTTGTGGGGGTAGTAAATAATTCAGAGGCATGAAAAAACTGACAGGGAGGAAATTATCCATCCATTCATGTACTGAATTTAAGATTAGAGGAGCCAAAAAAACGCTGCACATAAAGTAGTGCTAAAAGCAAAATATTGCCTTTCAGAAAGGAAAGCGTATTTTTTTCTAACTTTTTCCCTAAGATGGGGGAAATGAAAGGCCCCTTTTTGCACCTGCAAAAAAAAAAAAAAAAAATACTTCTGCTGTGGGGAAAAAAAAAAAAAACAAGCTGGATACAAGAGTGGAGGGGGATGTGAAGGTGAAAGGGTAAATTCTGTTCATTGCAAGACATGCTGCTGACCTGGAGGTTGTCAGTACAACCACGCCACAGGGACACTGTGCCAGGGCTGCACGGATGACCCAGCAAAGAAAACTTCTCCTGGAGAGAAAAACAGTCAGAAACAATCCCTTGTTCTCAACTAACTGAAGGAAAGGCAGTAAATCCCAGAATTAGATGCACTCCATAGATCTTTTCCCCTTCCTTTTGTTTTGGAGCTTGGATAGATGTCCAAGCAAGGAGAGCTCAGTCCAACCCAGAGAGAGAAGGAAGGAAAAATGTTAACACAAAAATATCTGTGGCTTTTTTTATTTACAAGAGAAAAATACCCCTCACTTCATTCTAAGTACAGTTTATTCACACCAGCTGCTCAAGTATAAGGGCCTGAGGAAGGAACAGTTTAATGGAACATGACAGGTGGTTGGGATTCTTCTAAAATCTTTATTCTGGTTTTTATTTAAAGGAAAAAAAAGCACGGAAAATAGGCATGAATGTTTGTTTATACAATCACAGAATCCTAGAACGGCTTGGCATTGAAGGGACCTTAAAATTCACCCAGTGCCACCCCTGCCATGGCAGGGACACCTCCCACTGTCCCAGGTGCTCCAGTCCCAATGTCCAACCTGGCCTTGGGCACTGCCAGGGATCCAGGGACAGCCACAGCAAAGCTGGGAATTCCAGCCCAGCCAGGAATTCCTTCCCAATATCCCATCCAGCCCTGCCCTCTGGCAGTGGGAGCCATTCCCTGTGTCCTGTCCCTCCATGCCTTGTCCCCAGTCCCTCTCCAGCTCTCCTGGAGCCCCTTTAGGCTCTGCCAGGGGCTCTGAGCTCTCCCTGGAGCCTTCCCCTCTCCAGGTGAGCACCCCCAGGTGTCCCAGCCTGGCTGCAGCCCTGGAGCATCTCCTCTGCCTCCTGTGACAGGCACCAGCAGTCCCCCATCCCTCCTGTGCTGCTTACCCGGAGCTGGCTGCAGTGCTCCGGGCTGGGTGCCCCACGGAGGGACAGGAGGGGACAATCCCCTCCCCTGCCGTGCTGGGCTGTCCCTCCAGCACAAACTGGGATGGGTGAAGCCCCTCCTGAGGAGCAGGACCCGTGACTGTGAAGCTGCTCCTGCCTGTGGAGGGTCTCATCCCATCCTGCTGGTTGGGCAGCCTGCAGCAGATCCCCTCTGTAATGTCACCTGTCCCTTTTGCTCTGCCACAAACTCTCAGCCTGGAAAAGCACTCAAGGCTCTCATTAATTAAGCACATTTCTATGCAGTTTCTGACACCTGACAGAGTACAAAGTGTTCCAATCTACCCTACACGGGGCAATCTCGGCTTCCTGCTCGTGGAGTCAGATATCACCGAGGCTAAATCAATCCTGTGACTGACGGGAGGCACAGGCTTAAGACATTTAAGTATAATATCTGACTTCCGAGGGGATAAATATTCCACGTCTCGCTCCCGTGCACTACTCAAAATGCAGAAAAGAGAGCTCTGTGTGCTGGGAAATGGGAGGCAGGAGCCTGAGAAAAGAAAATGACTTTAAGGAGACGAGAGTGTGACCTCGGCGTTGGCCAGTTCAGGTAATTTTCACCCTCCAGCAGGACTGTGCCATGTCAGAGGCCAAATTACAACCCATCTGGTCAGTGAGACTTGAAGCTCAGGAGATTTTGTGAAGAACAGAAAGCTCCAAGAGCTCTATATATCTGTCAAGGGCTAAATTACGTTATGGATGAGAATGGACTTCAGTTTGGGACAGTTCAGAGACCTTTAAGTGAAATTTTCCTACCTAGGCAACACCTGCTCAGCTCCAATCCTTTGGAGAAAACTACAGCTACAATTTTGAAGGCAAGCAAATCCCATTTTTAAATACCACTTTATTTCCTACCTTTTTTTGTTTGTTTGTTTTTCACATAAGACAAGCTAAATCCATCATCTCAGCCACAGTCACTTTAAAACTTTGTATGTAAGACATAATTTATTTTCTTTATGGGGAATTTTTCAGGAAGATGGATAAGGAATATTCATAGCAATATTAACAGGAGCCAATACCTTTAAACACAGCCAGAAAACTTCATGGCTTGGCCCAGAAACTCGTGAAGTATTTAATAGACTCCAGGGATGGATGATCCTACTAGGATAAAAATGTTTCCTTCTCAAAATCTGAGCCATTCCTAGCAAGAAGCTGCATGGGACTTTTTTTCCTGCAAGATCTTTCATCCAGTGGCTCGTGTGCCTCTAAACCTGTAAGAAACACGAGGAAAGAGTCCATGATACAGCAAATGACCACTCCAGGGATTTTCCAGCCTAGCTGGGAGCCCATTTAGGAGAAACAAAATGTTCCTACATCAGCTATCCCAGGCTTTGCCAGTCTTACAACTTCCAGCTTCCACCAGGAAGCTCATTTGACTTTGGTTTCCCTCTTCCAGCCTCATTCCATAGGCAGAATTACTATGTATGCCACGGGTGAGACCCTGGAACAGCTTAAACAAACCCAGCACAATGTAAAAGCAAATCAGTAATCTCATGTGATATTTAAAAGCTAAACTATATTTAGGTAATGCTGTTTAACTCATGTAATATGACAAATATATTTGAGGAGTATATTTATACTGTAATCCATTGATTTCCACAACAGGGATGAATTAGCCTTGCCTCTCTTAAGCAAATAAAATAAACATTGTACTCAATCTTTAACTTTCAAGCTAAGCATGTTCCAGCTCCAACATTCCTGTTGCCTGTGCAGCCAAATAGATTTATTCTCTGATGTCATTTTTCTCGTGTCATTTTGGAATTTGATTGCAGCATATTTAAAATGTTGGTTGCAATCATAACAAAGTGCAGCATTTAAAATGCATTCAACACACACATTGTCCTTGTGGGGAACTGTTATTTGTCTCTGTCCTCTGAGGAGGAACATGGTATGATGAGCAAAACCTGGTGTAATAAAGAAGAATGATGTGGAAAACCCCACAGAAAGAATGGCTCTTTATTTCTTAAATTAAATATGTTTGGGGGTGTTAAATATCTTATCGGATACAGTTGGAACAAAACTGTTAGACAAATAAAGTCGTGCTTGTTATTCCATCCAACATACTGAACAAATACAGGAAAACCTTCCCATATGAATAATTGATAAAGGATTAAAACTGTTAAAAGCATATATTTTCCATTCACCAAGGGTACTTGTCTAATAGGTTTCCACTGTGATAAGCAAAGTACATCTCCTGCTTCATAATTTCAAGATAGTTTTTGATATTAAGTGAAGATTTTTTTTTTTTTTTTTGCTGTTCTTTGCAACATGAGTCATCCAGGTTCACTCTGCTCAGAGGAAAAGCAGAGGGAGAAATAAGCCATGGCTTTGGGAAGGGAGGCAAAGGCAGAAAGGGAAAACACCCGTTGAGGAGCAGACACTGAGGGAGCACTGGGACACTGCAAATTACCCAGCACAGCTCTCAGTCCTGGCTACTTGAATACTGCTCTTTGACAAAGCCAAAAAGTTGTACATCATGACCTAAAGCACTCAAAAATTTGATCCAATTTAATAGAAAGAAAAGAAGCTTGTGAAGAAAGCACAAAGAATCACTGAACAGTTGAGGTTGGAAAAGCCCCTCTAACACCATCAGGTCCAGACATTCCCCAGCAATCCAAGGCCACCACTCACCTAAATCCCAAAGCTCCATATCTGCAAGGCTTTTAAACCCCTCCAGGGATGGTGACTCCACTCTTCCCCTGGGAAACCCGTGCCAGGGCTGGACAACCCTTTCCATGAAGAAATTTTCCAAATATCCAACTTAAACCTCCTGTGGTGCTGAAGTCAGGAGACAGCAGCTGCTCTTCCACTGCAGAACCTGCCTTACTGCAGCTCCACTTCCTTATTGAAATCATACATAGGAAACACTCCCCTGGCTCCACACTCCACTGCATTTTATTCCACTACATCCAAAATTACTGTCTTTGTAGTAAAGCTTGGTTTTATTCTTCTTGCTACCAAAACAGAAGTGGTTGTGCTGGTCTCATAAGGCAAAAAATAGATATTTTCCCATAACCAGGCTTGGATATTGCTTTAAAACAGAAAAGCAGAAAATCCTGGAGTGCCTGCTATGATTAGCAAGATACTGCTCTGAATTTTGGTTTCACAGCTGACAGTAAAGGGGGTCACAATGATGATGTTGCCTTATTTAGTGGGTCCCACCAGTGAGTGTTGAGTTTGGGTGGTTTGACAATGATTGGAGAACCAAAGGTCACAACTGGAGCCCAGGGATTTCACTGGGCAGCCCCTCAGCTGTCCCAGGGCTCAAACAACTCCTGGGGTCACCATTCCTGTGGCCATGGCTTTGTCTACAACCACTTTACTATTCAAATAAGCCTGGAGCACCCAGGCAAAGCCAGCACAGATGATGACAGCAGATTTGTTTCAAGAGCCCATAGAAACCAATTTTTTTTTCCCCCAGACTGCCATCAATTCCATAAAAGAAGAATTCAGATGAACTGGAAATGTGCAGGGCATTTTGAAAAGCAAATGAGCAAAAATGTTTGGTGATATTTCATGCAGCTTATGTTGCTTAGGAAAAGTTTCAAACTCGTAGAGAAAATGGCTTGTGAGTCAACATTTTAATTGCTCCTCCCTATAAAAAAGAGTTAGTGACATTTTTTTTGGACTAGAGAAACCTTGAAGTGAGATGTAGCCTAAGGACACTGGGCTGCCACATTCCAGACTGGGAAGCAGCAGCAAGTGCACCTCAGCTGATTTTAACTGCCCTGACAGAATCACATGGGAAAGCCTGGGGAAAGCCCAGCTTAAAGGGCAGAGCTCAGGATACAAGACTGAGGTTGGACTTGATGATCTTGGAGATCTTTTCCATCCTTAATGATTCTCTAAGGATTCTAATTTTGCCGAGAATTTGCTGATTTCCTCCAGGTGCCTTCTCACCCCCACCAAGAAAAGCTCCACAGACTCACACACAGGAGCTCCAACACGCCACATCTGCTGGAAGCACCTCAAGACTTTGGGAATAAAATAAAATGTGCAGCGCCCCTTTAAAAATCCTAACTTGCATTCCAACACACACACACACACACACACACAAAAAAAAAAAAAAAGAAAAAGAAAAAAAAAGTAACACGAGAGCCTTCAACTCTGAGTCTGTTTGTTGTGCACGAGTCATGCCACACTCCGAAAAAGAACTAATTTTTTTTAGCATCCTTTGCTTTCAAAGCAAGCAACTAAATGCAGAAAAGTGGGGCCTCCCCCAGGGACTGCCTCCTCCCTGTGATGCACATCGCCTGCAGCTAACATGCAAGTAGGACAGACACAGAACTTGAAAATCCTCCACCCTACAGACGGCTCCATGAAAGACAAAGAGAAATGGTTGTTTGGCATGCAAAAAACCGGCTCCTGCCGGGGGGGAGCTCCCCTGAACCCTTTTCGTTAGGGGCAGCAGCAAAAAAAAAATTGTAAATAGAGATTGGAAGAGACCCGTGAGGTTAAAAGTATGGATGGGTCAAAACCTGGATGACCTTAAGCATTGGATATTTCGAATGCCAAGGAAAAGTGAGGCACTGGACGTGGCTCAGCGTGGGGGTGTCTGTTGGTCACTCACCCGAATTTATCAAATTTATTGGGGCAGAGTTTGTCTGCCCACAGCACCACAGCCCATTCCCTCCCCAGCCTGACATTTCATAACCACTTGCTACGAGGAAGGCTTTTAAAAAGGCAGGGGGGAAGTGGCAAAGGGAGTAAAAGGAAGAAAATAAAAAGCCCTGGTACAAAATATATGCAGAATTTGTTTTCCAATGAAGGTCTAATAGGGCTACCTCTTAAGTCTGGATATGTAAAAAATTGCCCTTTTCACAGCTGATAAAATACAAATTAATCCTTAGAGGATTTAATATGTGCCTATTTATTACTTTCAAGTATGAAAGTACTGCTGCAATTAATATAGCCAGCACTCCTGTATGCGCTGCTCTGTGGCATTGTCTTTGAAACAAGAAATATATGCAAAGCTTTTATATACAGATATGTACAGAAACACACACACACTCGCACAAAATGAATCTATTTCCCCTTAAAATCTGCAAAAGCGAGTGTTGCTGCTGTGCTTTTTCAAAGGCTAAACATCCAGCATTCCTCTGTTGTTCTGCTGCTGGAGTCCATGTGAACTCCAAAGCTTCAAATTAAGGTGTCTTATGGGTTTATTCTGAGAAGTGTAAACATTTTAAAAATAAAGAAATATTTTTCTCTGTCTTCACAGATTAGTATTTGTTTAACCTCCAATCTTTTATTTTTTATTATTTTCATTTTTCTTTTTTCTAAGTACTGTTCCATGTATTTTCCTGTCTTTCCAAAATTAACTCTTGGCATGCCAGCCCCAAAATTCCCAGTCAAACCACTTGTGCCTGTCTTCAGACAGCAGAGTTGTCATTTTAGAAATTTCTGACTCAATTCGCTGGAAAAAAAATTCTTTACTTGCCAACTCCTATGCACATCTATTTATTTTTTCCATCTGCTTAGCATATATTGGCCAGGAGACAAGTTTCTGGTACTTTGCACACTTTAAACATTGCTGACTTTGAAGTGAAACAGAAAGGGAACCACATTATAATGATTATTTTTGAGGGCAATATTCAAAAATTGTTACTATTCGTGCAGATACGTAAGATATGTATGCATGTGCATGCTTGTCACTCATATATAAATATATACGTGTGTGTGTACATATATGGATTTAAATAACAATAATAATAATAACCCTCAGGTCATTCCTTTATATGCCACGGCTTCAAAAAAAATTTTGGTGGAAAAGAAGAAATGAAAATGATTCCATTTTTATCCTTCAGTAATGAATCCCCCAAATTACCATAAGCCTTGTTCTTTAAGTTCAGGCTAATGAGTCCCATTTTATTCATATTTTTTTGAACGACTGCCTTTATGTTTGATAGTCTCCCTTTGTTTATTCATCACCAAAGTCTATATAATTTCCTGCATTGTCCCACGTTTATTTACAATCTCTCCAGCAATATTTATTTAGGGTAAAAGACCACCTTGGCAGGAGAGGAGGAGAGCAGCTCTCCTGCATTCCTCTGCCTCTCCCGTCCCATCTCAGCCCATGGAGCTCTTTTGACAGACAGCACGAAAAAAAAATCTGCATAAGGAAAAGTAACTGACAGCTGGGGTCAGACTCTCTCTGTTTAATGACACTGCCAGTTACACATTTTGAATTGTTTAAATATGAGTCTACAGCTTCAACGATCATCATCTCACTGGTTCCACTTTTCATACCCAACAGCCAGGAAAGTGACACGTAATTACACACTTACTGATGGTATCGCCGGGGCCGATAATTAAAACTGCCACGGGAGGATTGCTATTGCGAGGCTACAGCTGGGATGTTGTCAAGAGGTAGAAACTCCAGCAGCTTTTAACGCTATCTTCTTACAGGTGGACCACGGTGAAGGAATAGAAAGGCCTCAGCACATCATTCACAATGTCTCGCACAAATGAAGAAAATCTATTAACAATCCAATAAGTGAAATACAAACACGCTGACCCAAGGGTTAAACTGTCTGCCTGGACGCTGCCGTGCTGCATTGTTCTTTTTTTCTTTTTTTTTTTTCTTTTTTTTTTTTCTTTTTTTTTTTTTTTTTCCTTTTCGGATGTGTTTACAGAAAAATAAAAAATAAAACCAAACCCGAACCCTGGTGGAATATTTTTGCCACCTTTGGTAGCACAAAGGGATGTTGGGTGGGCAGCACAGGAACGAGCCCTGTTTACTTGTGATGAGTAACTGAGCTCAGGGACAAGGCACGAACGAGCTGCCAAAGATAAACATGGGAGAAAGCACGGAAAGAGCTCGTTTTGCACGGTAGATTCTCTTAAATAGAGGCTTGGATCCTGCCTTGGCAAAAACACAGCCAAGGAATGATGGGCTGGCAAGGCAAAGCTGGAGAAATCAGCACAGCCAAGGGAACGGAGCACTCAATGGACAGCCCAAACTTGGGCAAGGTCTGCCATTGCTTTGATGCTTCACTCTTGACAAACCACCCCTCATTTTCCTCTGTTTCTCATGTGATGAATAGAGATTAAAATATGAGCAAATTATGAGGGAATTACCCTCTGCATAGTCCTTGGTGGTGGCTTTATTTCAGATTTTCCCAGCGCACTCACCGAGCTTTATGGAAACAAGGTCAGAGCAGGAACGCAGGTGACAGGCTGACCTTGCAGGGCTGGGGACCACTGCCAGCACCAGCTCCACTGGCACTTGGCTCATGTCAGACCCCTCACACACAGCCATGGACAGCTGGGAGTTCCCTGGGACCTCGGCTCTGAGCCATCCTGGGTTGAGGTGAAGCGTTTTGGCACAAGAGCAGCCCCACGTTTGCAGGTTTGATCCCCAGCTGCTAAACTCGACCATCTCCAGAGCTCCAGCTGGGCTGTGGCCAAGGCAGCCTCGTCTCCAGGCTTCCACTCAGCCCCTGTGGCTCCAGAGGGGATGTGTGCTACCACCTGCCATCCACGGGCAGCTCCTTCGTGCTCTCCGGGCACTCTGCACGTGCTCTTTCCTCCTGCTCCTGGCCGCGTCCCCTTCCTGCCGGCATGAAATGTCCCCAGCGCTCTCAGAAGCAATAATAACCAGGACAGGCATCTCCAGGCAGCCCTAACAAGCCTCCCCCAGCTGGCATTGGTGAATTTATGGATGCAGACAAAGCCTAGAGGAGGAGGCAGAGAGTCACAAGGATGAATCCTCAAACACCAGAGGAGTCAGGCAGGTAAGAATCCCGGAATCACTGAGGTTGGAAAAACCTTTGAGGCCATCAAACCCAAGCTGTGCCTGATCCCCCCCTTGTCCCCAGCCCAGAGCACTGAGTGCCACCTCCATCCTTCCTGGGACACCTCCAGGGGTGGGGACCCCAAACCTCCCTGGGCAGCCCCTGCCAAAGCCTGACAATCCTTGCCATGAGGAAATTCTTCCTGGTGTCCAGCCCCCAGCTCCCCTGGTGCAGCCTCAGGCCATTTCCTCTCCTCCTTGGTCTTCTTTCCCTCTCTGCAGCCATTTCTGCACAGAAATTCCACGTGCTCCTACTGCAGCATGTTGCATAATGAAAAGAAAAAAAATAAATCCCAAACAACTTCTGTTTCTGAATTGCTGCTAAATTATCACTTTTTTCCCCTTCTTTTTATGCCAGTCCTGAAGGTCTTCTCCTCATCCCAATGTGCCAATCTTATTGCCTGCATCTAAATGGTGTTTCTTGACCCTTGCTGTGCTCAAAACTGTTTGCCTAAAATCGAGGTGTCCTTCACCATTTAGTTGCCATCTTATTCTTAAGTCAAGTACACAGTCTTTCTAAGACTTTGGAAATTAAGATCTTGAAGGTACCCATTTAATTTCCCCGAGCTGATTTATTTTTTAAGCATCAGCGTTGTATATTTAATTATGGGAACTTATAAAATATTTCTACTGAAACGTTTGCTGGGAATTTCTAAGTTTCAGGCCACTTTGGGTATTTTGGAAAATTAGATTAGTAAAGAACCTTGAACAATTTAAGTGCTATAAAACATATTTAACCAGAAATTATGACAGAACTAAGCCCAGTTCTCTGTGATTTGAGTATTTGCCAGTGAAATAGACACACAAGTCCTGCTGTTATTAATGTTGAGTGCTGCAAAGTAGTGAAATCAACATTAATATTTTTTTGTAGACATCGTCTCTCTGTTTCTGAATTTCAATTTCTTCCTTAATGCTCAGTAAACTATTATAATAACATATTAAAATTATTTTAAGGAATATATATTACCTTCCTTCATTGAACACTCACATCTATGATAAACGAATATATAAATACAAATACTATCTAATTAGGATTTTTCACTGCCATAGACAAGGCAATACCCTGAAACAACCAGACATGCAGCAGTCAAATCATCTATATTTGAATATATTTATATTTACTTACAACACTTCTTTTTTCCGGGGAATTTAGCACCTGAAACTCAATTCTGTTGAGATGAAAGGGTGATTTACAACCACCTTAAGCAGCACATCACTTCACTCTGCAACACCTTCCCCAACGCAACAAAGTTACACTTTCCTGCTGCAAAAGTCCTCAGGTTTTTGTTGTTTTTTTGGTTTTTTTTATTTCAAACAAATATTTGATAACCAACCTGTGTTGGCTGCAGATAAATGTTATTCTGCAGGGTAAATGTTATTCTGTGGGATAAAGGAGGCAGAGTTCCCACTCTCCAAGGACAGGGAGGCACCTGATGCTTTCACACCTGCAGGTAACAGTGAAATGTTGGAATGCACAACATGAATGTGGGTCCTGGACCAATCCAGGGATCACTGAATCTTCCCCAGCCCCACCAAGTGTTTTAGCATCCTCACCTGGTCCAAAGGACACCATCAAACCTTGGTTTCACAGGATCATGGAATTACAGGATGGTTTGGGTTGGAAGGACCTGAAAACCCATCCCATTTCACTCCCCCACATTCCACTGGACCAGGCTGCTCCAAGCCCTGTCCAGCGTGCCCTGATGGGGCAGCCACACCTTCAGAGGGAAGAATTCCTTCTCAATATCCCATCTAACCCTGGCCTCTGGCAGTTTAAATCCATTCCCATCCAACCCTGCCCTCCCTGCCCAAAACCACCCTGGACTTTCAAAGGAGCAGGATTGCATTCACAAAAATCTCAGGCTGCTTGCACTGCACATGGAAAAATGTCATCAGGTGGGATCTTCCTGTGCTGGAAGAGTCTGAGAATAAAGAGATGGTTGCTCTGGATGGCACCAGAGCACTCCTGGAAGAGGTAAAATTGAACACCATCACCCCTGTTCTTCATCGCTGCCACTTCACAGACTGTACCTAAAAAATGACACCAGGGAAACAGCTCAGATTGAGTTTCCCAGTCTGGAATGCACCTAATTCACACTAGAATGAGCAACGACAGTGGTGACTCATTTTGTGTAAGGTACCAGAGCATCTGGAGAGGTGGCACCGTGCAAACACAACAAGGGACAGGCACAGCCACTGCAGCACCCCTGCCTGTGCTGCCAAAGGAAGTCTGGAAAGAGCCTAAACCACTGCAGTAAGAAGAGACAGAAGGGAAGGGAGGTGAGGGAAGGAGGGAAGAAAGAAGAACTAATCAGATGTGGGTAGAGTCTATGATAATTAATTATTAACTCTGATGAACAAGATTTGAAAAAATACTAGTAAGATTTTTAATTGCAAACGTTAAGGTAGTGTAAGCAAAACTATTCCAAATGGATAATTTACAGTACTCCCGAACAGTGCAATGTGAAAATTGATGGAAATGCAATTGTTGGAAACAAAATAGAGCTAAGACCGATGAGAAAAAAATAATTTTGGAGGAATGAGAAATCTGTGGGAAAAGAGGCTACACTGTATGGACAGAGACATCATGGAAAGGTCAGGCCTTCAGCAGAGCAAACCAACAGAGCACTGCAGGAATGGAGCTGCCTTGGAGCAGGGCCACTTCATAGATCCTGATGACCTCAGCCTGAACATCACTCAAATATGAGTCCTGAACCACACACATTCAATCATCTCCACAATTTCGGGGTGAAGGAGGCACGCAGCACCAAAAAAAAAGACAACTTTTCTTCCAGTTGGATTGAATTGGCAGCAGTGCAGGCATGGAAAGCAGAGCAGGAACAGAGGCAGAGCTGTGCAAGCACTGCTGGGTGAATTCCCACCCACACCTGTGCCAACACACCTTTACACACCTTTACACACCTTTACACACCTTCATACACCTTTACACACCTTTACACACCTTTATACACCGTCACACACCTTTATGCACCTTTATACACCTTCACACACCTTTTTACACCTTTATACACCTTCACACACCTTTACACACCTTCACACACCTTCACACACCTTCATACACCTTTACACACCTTTACACACCTTTACACACCTTCACACACCTTTAAACACCTTTATACACCTTTATACACCTTCACACACCTTTATACACCTTTATACACCTTTATACACCTTCACACACCTTCACACACCTTCACACACCTTTAGACACTTTCACACACCTTTATACACCTTTACACACCTTTACACACCTTTATACACCTTCACACACCTTCACACACCTTTATACACCTTCACACACCTTTATACACCTTTATACACCTTCACACACCTTCACACACCTTTATACACCTTTACACACCTTCACACACCTTCACACACTTTCACACACCTTTAAACACCTTTATACACCTTTACACACCTTCAGACACCTTCACCCCAGACTGGCAACATCCAGAGCTCCTCCCAGCCTGGAGCCTTTGGAGCAGCTTTGGCAGCCATGGAAGCTCCCATGGAAGCAAGGCAGGGACACTGAAAGGTCCCAAATCCAATTTTCACCTGTGAATTGAGCCTCAGCTCATACCTGGCTCTGCAGAAGTGAAGGATGACACAGTGCCCCGTGTGCCACCAGGGCTGGGCCACCTCCCACTGCCAGTGTCCTGCTCACTGCATGAGCCTGGGACTGAGCTGGGACTAACTGGGGGCCAAGAGGAGCCATTTCCCATCCTGACACTGAGCTCAGCACTTCCCAAAAACCCCACACAGCTTTCAGGTGCCACTTCAAATCCATCCTAAAACTCCCACCTGTGTTTGGGAGTTGCCCATCCAAGACCAGCCTCTGGAAACTCAGTTTTAGAGACACAACCCAGCATGGATCTGTGTAAATATGTTGAGCCCATGGTAAGTTGGAGGCTGTTTGATGGGTGCCTCAAGGATTAAGGAACATCTGCACTTTTGTGAGGGTTTATTTCTGACCCTGTGCAAGTGCTTAAAACTCAGCATATTTCCTGCTTTCTTAAAATAAAAAATATTCTCCAGCTTGTCCATGGAGCTCAGAGGATGAGCAATAACAAACACACGCTCACCCTTCAGTCCATAAATATTGGCTCCTTCCCAATCCCTGGTGTAGAGGTGGACCTCAAAAAGAGCAGGTAATTCTGCTCTGCTGTCATCTGTATCATATCCACCCTGTGCCAAACCTTGCAGCAGCACGAGAGGATATTTTATTAGCTGATAAGCTGGACTGCTATTCACTGAGGAAGAAGATTATCAAACAAATTACACTGAGAACCAATAATAGGGGAAAGGTTAATGATTTCTGTAAGCCACCAAATTCACCCGCCCCTGTAGTTTGCTATGAAAATTAGGGTTTCTTCATGCTGAGCTTATGGGAACACTTTACCCATATTTCAACCCTTCTTCCCTCTGAGATCTTTGGCATCACTGCTTTCTTGCTGGAGAATTTACATTAAGGACAATTATAAAACAAAAATATACCACCATTCAGGAAAATATACAACTTCTTATCAGAGGGATGTGGATGTTCTTCTTGCCAGTCTACAGACATGGAGATTAAATTTCAGAGAGAGATTTATTTTGTGCTATTGTCCTGTTATTCACCAGAGGATTGTGCAATGCAAGTAATCTGATCAGAATAATGCATAGGGACATATTTCAGAAAACCAATAATTGTGGTAACGTTGAGCTCTGCTAGGTGCCAAAATAAAGTCCAAAATCACTCTCCCTCTTTTCCACAATTCCTTAATCATGGCATCATAATGTGCTGCTCTGTTGTCCATTAAAGCCACAAGCTTGAAGTAATCAATGCTGGACATTTGGAGATTTATTGTAATTTTAGATCTACAGCACTTTTGCTGGCTGAAAAGCAAAATTATAGTTTATAGGTGTGCCATATCTTACATTTTACAGCTTTTGCTTCTCTAAGCCAGCTTGGTGTGGGTTTTTCTTCTTGGCTTGAGGTTTTTTTTCCTTTCCACCTGAGTGCTGCAGGCTTTTTTTATGATGTTAGGAAGCAGTTAAGGCAAACAACAGAAAAAATTACTAAAACTGACTGTATTTAAATTCTGTTTACTTCCTTAACCTTTTGACTTACCTATACAAAAAGTAATCTTTCATAAACAAGTCCCAAACAAAATCATTGCCTATTTTACTTTCCTTAAACCCTTGTGGAATAAGCAGAAATTGTAACAAGATCCTTTTGACCGTTTTTTATTCCGCTCATATTTGCAATGATTTTATAACTGATGCTTGCTTTGCCTCTCCACATTATCACAATCAGTGCATCCTGGGATTAAAAACCATTTAGGGCCCAACTCTTAAAGAAACTCCCCACACAGCAGTATAATGAACACTGTTCCTTTTTATTGTTGCTGGCTTTATTGATATGCCAAAGGCGCTGCTCAGCTCAGTTCTCCCTCTAAAAACAAAGGGCTGACCCATTTCCCTTCATGGCTCTGGTACAGACACAGCACAAAAGCTTTGGGGAAGGTAACCCTGAGACCCTACACGGTCAGAGTGGGGCTGGGTCAAATGTTTCACGTGTCTCAAGACAAATGTTTATGAGTTTTCTTTCATTTTCAAGAATGTGGCAGCACAGATCATCAGGAAATCATAAAAGATTTGGGTTGGAAGGGACCTTCAAAGGTCATCCAGCCCAGCCCCTCTGTGATGAGCAGGGACATCTTCCACCAGCCCAGGCTGCTTGGGTTTTTTGAATGAATTCATCATTTCCTAATCAGTTGTTTGAGGGGTAGAGGGGCAAGACAATTAACCACCATCCTTAGGAGTCCATCCACATCCTGATTCCAGGACACTTGGTGGCATCCCCCTGCTCCTGCTCCATCCCTGATGCTGCAGGTGAGGTCCTTCCACTCACCACCAGGAAACCATCCAAGTTCAGAAGGATTACCTCACTGCTCTGAATTCAAGTGATTACAACAAACTGCTAAAGGTATTCCAAATGATAATGGATTCACCAGGTGCTTGCACAGAATGAGCTTAATCCTGTCTTGGATGTTCATGTGACCTGGACACCAAAATGGGCCTCACCTGAGTGGATCCTCTGGAACTCGGTTTCATGGACGTGCCAAGATCTGCTCATCATGGAGCACAGCAAAAATTAGTTCCAATGTTTTATTTAATATTGTGTAACCATGCAGCCCCTCACTTCTTACAGCACCTTTCAGCCAAGTGCAGCTCAAATCCATACAAATGAGGATTCTTTAACCACTGCTGCAATATTAGAATTCCTGTGAAATGCAGCACTGCTGGCACAGAAAATAAATATGTGAGTCCCTGTTAGGAAACAGAGTGCATAAGTTTGATTAATGCATTTTAGACAGGTGAATTATGACTTAGCCCCATTGAAATGTGACCAGACACTTTGAAACTCTCACTGGATCCCATTTGAGAGCACAAATGGTGACGTTTTACATTTCCTGGGAAAGACAGGCACCCCAGCAGCAAAGTTACTGGGAAAATCTGTTACCCAGTGACCAACAAATGCCATTCCCTGCAGCAACTCCTATTTCTGTGGAAGGCCCCACTTCCATAACCCCCCTGGCACAGTGCCAGTTAGTTTTCATGGAAGGAAAAGGTCTCAGCTCAAGTAACACATCTCCCAAGCCAGCAGGAACAGAACTAGAAACTCTGTAATTGGAGAAGCTAGAAAGGAAAATTCCTCAGTAATTGCCTGTGCAAGGGCTGAAATGGGAATGCTGTGTGTCACAAGACAAGGATATCAAAAGATCCCAGAATCACTGAGGTTGGAAAAGACCTCCAGGATCATTGAGTGCAACCTGTGACTGATCCCCACCCTGTCCCCCAGCCCAGAGCACTGAGTCCAGTCATCCCTTGGACTCCTCCAGGGAGGGGGACTCCACCACCTCCCTGGGCAGCCCATTCCAATTCCTGACCACCCTTTCCATGAAGGAATTCTTCCCGATGTCCAACTTGAACTGGTGCTGTTTGAAGCCGTTTCCTCTTGTCCTGTTGTTCCCTGGGGGAGGAAACTGATCCCTACCTTCTCCTGTCAGGTAGAATCGATCCAGCTAAAAACCAATTGTCACAGAAGGGATGCAAAAAAGCCTCCAAAAACAAAGCCATGAGGTGTTTAGTATTCCCAGAGCGACCCACAGGCTCTGATCTCCCACTCCTGCAGGGAGGGGGAATGTGGCCATTGATTTCCATGAGTGCAGGATCAAGACCATAATGCTCGTGGCAGCCATACACATCAGTGTAAACCTATTTGTAACAGAACCTAAGGGCACATTTCATGCATGGCTGGGAGGAAAACCCACTCACAATGGAGGGCAGGAGTGTTCATGGAGAATTTATACTACAAAAGAAAAAGGAAAAACTTTCCTCTATGCCTCTATGTGAATTCATCAATTTAACTTACACTTAAATGGAAAATCGCTATACAGAGACCATAAAAACGTATTATGTTACCAATTGAATGGTTTACACTGCTGGCAAGCTCAGGGAAAACGTACCTTTTCACTATCCCCAGCCTGAGTGAAGCACATTATGAAGGATCCCATATATATCCTTAACTTTTGTACATGGCAATTCTCTTCACATGTGCTCTCCTTACCCTAAATCAAGTGAGTGATGAGAAGAAGGATGAGCGCAGGTAGAGAAAGGAAGGAGATGTAAAGAGAAAGAAAAGTGGAGAAGGAAAATAAAGAGAAAATAAAGTTAGGGATGAGGAAGAGACAGAAATGGAAAATAGAGCAAGAAAAGGGCAAGGTGTTTCTCAGGAGTCCAGGGTAACAAATGCATCTCAATAAAGGCAGGCTGCTCTAAAAGGAAAACAATTCACACATCTCACCTTCCTCACGTATATTCTAGTTGCACATGCCAGGAGGCAGGAGGGCAGGAAGGGACCAGAAAACAGGGAAAAGAAGCCATGGAGCTGGGCAGTACCTTGGCTTAGCCAGCTGTTTTCTGCACTAAATCCATTGCTTAGTGCTAAAAGAGAGTATTTTATACTCATCTCCATTCTCCAACTGCCATAGACAACAGGTGATGGTGCTGGGGGCTCAGAGCTCAGGAAATGCTGTGAGAAGGGACATTCCAAAGTCCTCCTGTCCTGCTGCTCCCCCATACATCTGCAGGCAGGCAAAGGAGGAGCTGGCTCAGCATGGCCATGCATCTTCAGAGGTCAGGTGTGGAAGACAGCTGTGGCTGGAGCAGATCCAACAGTCCAAAACCCCACATTTTCCACTCCCAGAACTGCAGATAGAAATGGCTATAAAGCGTTTCTGGGTGGTGAGGCCCTGGCACAGGGTGCCCAGAGAAGCTGTGGCCGGCACTGGATCCCTGGAAGGGTCCAAGGCCAGGCTGGACAGGGCTTGGAGAACACTGGGATTGTGGAAGGTGTCCCTGCATGAGCTTGAATTTCCCTTCCCACCCCTCAGTGATTCTGTGGTTTTATGCATGGACATTCCTCTATGCAGGAGGTTGTGAAAATGGAAGTTTGTCAAAATACTTTGTCATATTTAATTATTTTCACAAGCCAGTGTGCCACATCCCAAAGCTCAGCAGTGGGAACACTGACATGCAGCAGGGGAACAATCCCTGATCCATTCCTCTGCCACTCCCTGCTCAGTGGGATCTGGCACAAACAACACTCTGGATATTCCACGAACTCAGATTCCTGCCAAACCCCCTCAGAATTAAAGTGCTGGTGACACATGGTGTCCCAACTAGACCCCACACTCAGGCAGTACAAACCTCGGCACAAAGATTTCCCAATCCCTGTCCCCTTGCTCACCAGTCAGGGGTCTGACCTCTCCAAAGTGTCAGATTTCAGTCCCCTCTAAAATTTTTTACAGCTCAGAAGTGCAAAGGGAGCAATGAAACTCTCACCTTTTAATGCTGAGCTCCCCAACGGGGCTGCTGGTCGGGGCAGGGGGGTCCTTACAAGGTTCTCTGCTTCGTGGTCCCCCTCCCTCCTCTTCCTCCCTCATTCCCATGTAAATATCCACTAATGCAAAGAACAAACATTCCACCCTAAGCACAGGAAAAAAAAAAAATTAAGCATAGGAGATTTGGAAAGTGTCATTGTTTTTGTTCTAAATCCTTTGTGCAAAGTCTGATTGGTCTTTACTCGTGAACAACTCAAAAATTACTTTACTTTTTATTTCTCTTCTCGCTTCCTTCCCCCACGGAGTAGTTTGGTGAGTATTGAACAGTCCTGTCACAGGGATTACTGATGTTAATCAGGACCACACAGCCACATTACACAGAAGTTTTTGTAGGGACTATCCTAAGGAATATAAATTAACAGTGGAGATTGTTCTGGACTGCTGACTGCAGTGTTGGTTACTTTGTGTTAAGAAAACTGCACTGTGCAAATCCCAGGAGCTCCAAGAATGATGACAGGAATGATCAAAGGAAGGCTGGAAATCTATTTATTAATGAAATATAAAGAGATTGGTAGACAACAATTATACCTTAGAAGGAAGCCCATAAGAGAAGATGTGATGCAGTATAAAAAATACTGATCAGCACAGATGAGGCAGATCAAGAGCTTCAGACTCAAAGCACACAATCAATTAAACGCTCGCAAATTCAAAGCAGATGAAAAGAAATTTTGTGTTGCCCAACCTGAAACTCAGACAAATGAACATTGCTGGGATCTGCACGGCAGCAATATTCCAGATATTTGTGTCTCATAAAGGAGCGGGATCACTGCTGACAAACTCTGCAAAGGGCATTACACAGCAATGCTTTGGCCGGATGCCCATGGCCAGCGCTGTAACCAGGATGAGATTTAAAGGGGAGATAATTCCCCAAATCCAGGGGTTTTTTATGGCAGTGGTGGCCACGGCAGGACACGGAGCAGGGCGAGGTGAGCGAGGTGAGGTGCCCAGAGCTGATGGAGCATCTCAGACACATTCACTGTGCAGTCACAGCCACGCATTTTATGAAACTCTGGCTGTCCCACAACGACCTGCTAAAATCACTTGCATAAAAAACAAAAAAACCATTAATTGTGTGGGGAGCCCGTGCTGATCTCATTGACCCCAGAAGTGACGGTGTTGGTAAAAGGACGGCTCCACACCGGGCTCTGCTCAACTCCAGCTGCCTGAAGAAGAGCCACATAAAAATGCTGTTAAAATAAACTTTGGTAGACAGAGACCTGGTGTAAACCAAGTGTAAACTCTGAGTGGATTTTTACTACAGACCCATAAACCTCGGAAAATAAAAGTTTGTGGAGGAAAGGGAGAGAGGCATCGATCACGGGGACACTGGCAGGGTTTGCAGGCACCGGCTCTGCCCTGCAAATCTCAGCTCCTTTTCCAAAGCTGTGCCTGCAAATGGCATTCCTGAAACTTCCTTACAGCCTCCTCTATCACAAAATTATTTCAGTGCTGGCTCCCTTCCAGTCCCAGGCCGCAGCAGCAAGGCAATTCCTTTCCTCCACTTCTTTTTCTCGTGTCCCTCAGGAGAAGACACAGCTTTTGTTGGTTGTAGTACATCAAGATCCCAAAATTGCTCCTAATTGTAACATTTGTAATTACTTCTAGCTTTTAATTTTTATAATGACTCTTCATGGTTCTGTTGACCAGAGGGAAAATTTTAATCCCAAATGTGCCCAACTGTCAAAATTGCCATCACACTTCAGGTTAAAAAAAGGCTTTTAAGAAGTCATAAAGTTTACTTATTGAAAATTAGAAATGAATATTTATTGTCAGGTTTCCATCAGAGATTGAAACCTTTCATTTAACACTGGCTGGAAGTGTAAATTATTCAAATGTTTACATTTGAATGCTGCTGGACTCTAATGATTCCATTTTCTGCAGTGTGCTAGTGGTAAGATAATGAAAAGCTTCATCAGAGGGTTAAGCAAACACCCAGCAGCAACTTTTCATGGCAGTGGAAAAGGTTCAATTCAGGCAGCCCTGTGCTCCTGCAGAAATCCTTGCAGCCTTCCAGCACCTGAAAGGAGCCACAAAGAAGCTGGAGAGAAATTTTACGAGGGGCTGGAGTGCCAGGAAAAGGGGGAATGGCTTCCCTCTGCCAGAGGGCAGGGTTAGATGGGATATTGGGAAGGAATTCTTCCCCGTCAGGGTGGGGAGGTCCTGGCATGGTTTGGCCGGGAAAAGGGTGAAGCAGCCATAAAAGCAAGAAGCACACTTTGAGTTTGGTCATTTGAAAGGTTTTTTAAGGACATGAAGGTGTAGAACGGAGAAAGCAGCGAAGTTTGGAACTTTTTAGCGCTGATGTTTTTAATTTTTTACATAATTTTATTTGAGAAGTAACAGAGAAGGTGACTCCATCACTGCTCTTCTCCAGGCAAACTCAGCCTCTCTCCTTGAGAAATCCCTGCTCAGAGCCACCCTGGCACCAGCCAGGATCCAAAGGCAACACCAAACCCCAGGGAAGGCTGGAGGCCACCCCATCCCTTCTCCAGCCTGTCCCATCCCCACCCCAGCCCCTGGGAAATGCCCCAGCAACAGCTCAGAGAGGACGAGCTGGGCTGGCTTGGGACACAGTTTTATTTTCTGCCTCAGCTGAGGTTTTCCTGAACTTCAGCCATGGCATTAGGTGGTTAATTTTTGCCCCTCTCCAGGGTTTTCATGGGATATCCTGTTCATGCATCCAGAGCCTACTGTACAGGTGATGGGAGTTCCTTGTGTTTAAAGAAAAAAAACAAGAAACACACGCTCTCAAGGAGAAAAACGTTTTTTAACCGGTTAAGACAATTTTTTCTACCTCATAAAGAACCAAAAAGAGGCAAAAGCCCAATTTTCCCACCATTCCACCCTCAGCTCCAGCCCTCACCTGTGTCACTCCTGCTAGGCACAGTCCAAAGCTCTGCAGCTGCCCCTGTATTTTCTGCCAGTATAATTTTTTTAAATACACGAATATTATACTCCAGGGCATGTTTTGCTGGGCCAACAATACATGCCTCACTTTTATTGTGAGGCACAAGCCCTTCGGTTTCAGGTCTTTTGACCTCCCAAGAAATGTATTAATGACCCTATAAAGCTCTCTCTGGCACGTATTCATATTAATACAATATACTCCTTTGTTTTTTTTATATTACATAATAAAAGGGAGGAGGAGGGGGGGAAAGACAGTTGTTTCAATATCCTTCCACCACAGAGCATAGTTCGGTGGGAAAATAAACCAAAACCAGGGATCTGAAGAGGGGTAGCTGACATTAAGCCCGATTTTAGGCTTATTTCTATTCCAGCTTATTTCTCTTGCTTTCAGTTGTGACTCTGCTCAATCCAAAATCCAGCTGCTGCTTTTGGATGGCTCCTCCCTGGGAGGAACCAGCTCCTTCTGAGCAGCACCCAGGGTCAGCCATGGGTGAGCAGTTTTAGGGAACAACTTTTCCTCCCTCCACTTGGGTCTCACCCCCAGGCACCACATCCCACCTGGAGCTGGGGAATGGCTCTGAAGGATTAGGGTGGAGCAAAGGGAAAGAGCTGAGCCTTTGATGAGTTACACGTTTTGTGCCTTAAAAAAAAATCAGCAGATTACAAAAATAATGGTGGAAGTAGCTTCTGCTATTGCTTCCTCGAATTATTTTTTATTCCCAGAGCGATTTAAATGAATTTATTGGAGGCTTAGTTCAGTCTCTGGGCTACTCCTTGGTGCTGTGAGAACACTGGGAGTAAGTTTGGCTTTGTGACACACACACGGAGCTCTGTGTCCACAGACATCCTCCAGGGCTCCAATCCTGATTTTTGATAGAATTAAAATCCCTATCAAAACCTCGTCTCTAATATTGCCATGCCATTTATCTGTCCCTCATTAGCACAGTGGACATAAACATCTCTCACCCCTCACTGGTGGCACAGCAGCTCAGCTCTGAGCAAAGCCAGAGATGATTTACAGCCAGCTGATACAAACAGGGTGAGCTTTCACTAATTTTTCAATTAATGTAAATTCTTGATAAAAAATTAAATTGCAAACTCGAAGTGAGCACGCCAAAGGCTGTCCTAGACTTCTGAAGCAGATCACAGCACTCAAAACCCACAAAAACAATCAGAATAATGATTTTTTTTTTTGCTGTTTAAAGACAAACCCACCCCAATTTGGACTTCAGTGTCCTCGGGACTGCTACAACATGGGAAAGAAGGGCAAATCTGGCCTTGCTCCTACTAAACTCTGGGAATTTTTCCTCCTACTTTGAAAGGAAAAACATCACAGTTCATAAAGCGTGGCCTTTGTGTTAACACAGAACTACTTTTTTCCTTCTAACACTTCCAAAAACACACTTCAAAAGTTAATAGAAGAGATTTAGCCAACAGCTCTTTTGAAAGGAAGTCTCCAAGCTGAACTCCAAATTTTGATAAAGTGGAGAAAGTGTCACCCGCAAAATAATAGAAAACACTCCACAAACCTCAAGAACTCTAAGAGAGCATTTTCCAACATTTTCAACTTCCTAGCAGCATCTTAGCTTTTGTTTATCTTTGATATTTAAGGCAAAATAGATGGGAATATTCATAATTAATAATGAGTAAACCAAGAGTTTAGTCTTTTTATTAATTTTTAAATTTAGAAAATTATTAAAAAACATGAAGCTGAAGTTATTTGGCAGGCGCCTTGTAATGCACATAAATAAATCTCTTTCAGCAAGTCCCCGAGGGTTTTAGGCAAAACTTTGTGAATGCCAAAGAGGAAATCTAAAAACAATTTCTGGCTTGGTAGTTGAGCCAAAAAATGGACATCAGGTCCAAAATATAGTATGAAATATTAGTTTTTGTGCTCAAGAATGAAGTGAGGGATGTTTTCAGCTCAGGACTGTCTAAGGAGCTTTCCAGTGAACCAGAGTGACAAAGATTTTAACCATTAACTCTTTAATCATCAGCAAGAGCCTCGCTTTAGGGATTTAACTGCAGCTCTTTGGAGGAATCGTGGACAGCAAAGGGAACTGGGTTTGGGGTTTTTTTTTGTTTGGGTTAGCAAAACATTTTGTCAGAACTTTCCCAGCCGTTTTTAATTCAGGGCAATATGCAGAAAGGCATCAGTGGTCTAGAGAGGATTCAGCAGCAGCCTGGGTTGTGTTGATTCTCCATAGAGGATATCCAGCTCATTCCATTGGGATCCCAGTGACATCTTTAAATTCCTTCTCCAACGTGAACGAGTCACATCTCAGGGCAAGCTGAGAGAGCAGCTAGAAAACTGCTCTGTGCTGAATATCCCACAGAGCATTTGGAAATGGGGGCAACTTTGGTGACAATCAGGCTTTGGAAATAAAAATCTGAACCACTCGGTCTGGGGAAGGTGTCCCTGCCCGTGGCAGGGGTGGGAATGGGTGAGGTTTAAGGTCCCAACCCAAACCCGTGTGTGATTCTGTGACTCTGTGATTCTTGATGCTCCAAACAAAGTCACCAGTGTGGAGTTGGGGACACTCCTGATCTGTTCTTCCTTCACCTCACCCAGGGAGGACATCAAGGACACACAGATTGAAATGTTCTCCAGGCTTCTCAGTTTATCCACATTTGCAACAGCCCAAACCTTTTCATGCAGGGTTATAACATGTTTGTTCAAGCAGAGAAAAGCTTTGTGGGCTTTACAGCAAATGTGACACCAAAGGTTGATAGAAAATCCATGGGAGAGAAATTTCCCCAAAGAAGGTTGCATTCTAACCACTGCACTGATCATGGAAAAGGTTATCCAGCCCTGGAATCCATTTCCCAAGGAAGTGGTGGAGTCACCATTACTGGAAGTGCTCAAAATGTGTGCCCATGTGGCACCTGAGGACAGGCTTTAGTGGTGACCATGGTGGTGCTGGCTGATGGCTGCACTCCATGATCTCAAAGGTCTTTTCCAACCTCAGTGATTCTACAGGCAGCATTTTTAGTGAAGATTTGCTGCTTTGTCTCAGTTGATGGCAAATAAACCAGAATTGGATCTCTTAACATGCTGCCACTTGAATTTCCACTCTGCTCCTACCAGTGCCCTCCCCTCCAGCCCAGTTATCCCAGCATGGGCACACAGGGAGTGAGGTGGGAAGCAGAAAGAATACGAGGCAGGAGGATTGCCAGAGCTCTAAGAATCATCTTCTACATAATTTTCAAAGATTTGATTCAAAAAGCATCCAGTGAGTGAGCACAAATCCAGCAGATACCTTATGGAAAGTCTGCACTTGTGCTGCCGTTTCTCCTGATGCAGAAGAGCAGAGGTTTCCTGCACATTAATATGAAAATGAAGAAATTTTACAGACCCCCAATTCTCCTCATTCTCCTTGCACAATAAACTAGAGCTGTGGAGGGACAGACTTGCAGGAATCACTCCAGACTTTGGCTGCCTGCAGCATCTGCCCCTGCGAGGAAATTTGCATCTTCAAACAAAACATCAGCAGAATTGACAGATTCTTGTTTAAATAAGGTTTGTTCCAGCTTTGAGATTTCTAACTATTGTTATCAACAATACAAATGAGGGTTTATGGAAAGAGGATATATTAATTCCTTCCTTCCCCTGATTAAAAACATTGTATGGCTCGCTGCAAACGGGAGAGCTGTGATTTTGAAATTCCTGTAGACACCGCTGTTCTTTTATGCATCACGTCACTTCCCGGCTGCCTTTTGCTGAAAATGAATGTAACAAAATCAAATGCACCACCTAAAAATTCCACTGGAAATATTCCTTCCTCAGAGCTGGTTTGCAAGTGAGTGATTCTCGGGGAAAAACTCGGTGTAATTTTGAAAAGGGCTCACACAGCTTAAACTGAAAATCCTCGCGGGGGTTTCTCTGTTAAAAGTTTAAAAATTTCCTGAGCATCTTAACCAGGAATCTCCAGTCTTGCTCTCATCTTCCCACCCCTGGAGTTAATCCCAAAGTTTAATCTCTCAGCATCAGAGTGATCCTGATTTGTTCAGTTTGCTGGGATTGGTCAAGCTTATTTCTGACAGGGACATTGTGGGAGGATTTAGGGGACACAAATGAGCCCAGTGACACCCACATGAGACATTCTCTGCACAGGAAAATTGTCTGATGAGGAAAAGGAGCCACCAGTTGTTTTTTTTTTTTTTTTTTTTTGGTTAATGAACAAAATTCAATCATTTATTGAAACTCTTATAAAAAATCTGTTTATTCATATAATCATAGAATCACAGGATGCTTTGGGTGGGAAGGACATTAAAGCTCATTTTGTCCCAACCCCTGCCATGGGCAGAGACACCTTCCACTGGAGCAGGTTACTCAGTTCTCCACCCAGCACTTCCAGGGATGGGGCATCCACAACTTCTCTGTGCAACATCATTTACTCAGCTAAAAGCACTGAGTGTCTTACACTGACCTACAGAAAATTTTGGCTCTATGAGCTCTTTGATGAAAAATTAGTAAAGACTAAAAATGTCACTTCATGTTCTTCTTGTCCTCTGTGTTTCCACAAATATTTGGATGGAAAACGGCTTTTCTCTTTTCTTTTCTTTTCTTTTCTTTTCTTTTCTTTTCTTTTCTTTTCTTTTCTTTTCTTTTTTCTTTTCTTTTCTTTTCTTTTCTTTTCTTTTCTTTTCTTTTCTTTTCTTTTCTTTTCTTTTCTTTTCTTTTCTTTTCTTTTCTTTTCTTTTTTCTTTCTTTTTCTTTCTTTCTTTTTCTTTCTTTCTTTTTCTTTTCCTTCCTTCCTTCCTTCCTTCCTTCCTTCCTTCCTTCCTTCCTTCCTCTCTATGAACACAAGTTCAAAAGTTCATTTTGATACAACTGGATACAGTTGGTGCTGAAGACTCTTGGCCAAAATTATCTGCTGCTCTCTCATTTAAGAAATGTGCCCTTCCTTCCATGAAGTATTTCCCAAGTTTTTTTTAAAAATAAAAAGTTATTTTCGTCTTTTTTCCTTTTTGAAAAAAAAAAAAAAAAAAGGAAAAGGAAAAAAAAAAAAACAGGAAAAAATCAAAGCACAAAAAATTACTACAAAACAACAGAAAACATATGAAAAAAACAATCACCCAAGCTAGAGCTATCCCTGTCAGGAGGTTTTCCATAAATCCTAACTTCTCATCATCTGAAGATTTACTTCTTTAGCAGCAGATGGTGTGACCCTTATGCAATTAGTTAGCTCTGCTCTTAGAGAGATAGCGCTCTTCAAACCCAGTGTTGTTGCTGACAGAAACATTTTTAAAGCACTATGCAAACAAGACTACTTCCTTTAATTGCAGCATGCAAATGGGATGAAGAAGGATGGAAGGAGGTGAATATTAAGCACTCAGCCCTCCACAGCTCTGAGGTGGAGCCTCCACTTGCAGGGTGATGCAGGAAACAAAGAGCATCCTCTGAAAGTGGATTTATTAGGAAGGAATTGTTCCCTGGGAGGGTGGGCAGGGCTGGCACAGGGTGCCCAGATTTGCTGTGTTTGCCCCTGGATCCCTGGCAGTGCCCAAGGCCAGGTTGGACATTGGGCTTGGAGCTCCTGGGACAGTGGGAGGTGTCCCTGCCATGGCAGGGGTGGCTCTGGGTGGG
>CM072893.1:34706235-34846235 GCA_037013685.1 Acridotheres tristis
GCAAAAATAATAACTGTAATAGCATTCAATAGAAATACGGTTTTAATGAAATAAAGGTTTCTGTCTTGCCTCCCCACCTTCTCCCAGGGTTTCCCATATTGATAATTATCAGCAATCACCCCGGGTTCTCCTGCCCAGCCCGACACCCTGGGACAGCAAATCATTCTTAATGGGGAGCAGAAGAGGGAAACTGAGGGCTGGCTGGATTAACTATTTTGCCCAAGGTCACAGGCAGGTCGATTTATGGGTTGGGACAGAAATGAAACTGGGGCTCCAGCACTTGAACAGCAGTGTCAAGCAGCAGCAGATGTGGCACACAGCTGGAATGCGCCCCAAACCCCTGCCAGCATCCCTGCACTCCTCCGGGGCTGGGATTGAGGATTCCTCAGGAATTACAGCCAGCAGGGAGGGCTGGTTTAGAGCCAAGCCCACGAACACACACCCACCTCACCAAGGGCCATCCCACCCACCCCAGCTCTTACAAAGCCTTTTTCACACCTGAGCAGTTTTCAACTCAAGCTCTCCCCTGGCCTGGAACACCTGGATTTGGATTTGGCAGGTGCAGGGATGAGGTAAAACAGCATCTTAACCCCAACCTGACACCAAAAGATCTCAGCTGAGAGGTGGCAGAACCCTGAAATCACTCTGAGCAGCACGCAGGATTTATCCTTAAACCCGGCTCCAAATCCTGCCTCACCTGAGCGCTGGGCTGAGCACCGACATCCTCAGCCTCCCACAGGCTGTTAGAGCTGGGAATTCACCCTCTGATGGACACAGGTGGCTGAGGACCACCCTGCCTGCTGCCAGTGGCCAAAGAACAGATGATTTTCCCCCTCAAATCTTCCTCACATCACTGATTTCTTCCCTTATTACACGGCTCGGCCATGGACCTGCTCCAGCAGGAGCTGAGTGCTGGGGGACGATGCCAAAGCTCTGCCACGAGCTGGGTCTCTTGTTTGACCATCACCCGTGCCAGGACTGACAATTCCCTTTATTTTAAAGCACGTTTTAGGAGAAAGCAGCGAGGTTTGTATAAATGATGTTTATTGATGTTGCTGTTTCAGTCTGGGTGTTCTCTTATTCCCACCCAATGCTACAGATTACAAAATAATTCAGGCACCACCTATAATTTCTGATAGGTTTGCACCCCATAATATCTGTTACCCAAAATGAAGTATCTGACTGCTCAAGTTTGCAAAAAAATCACTCACAAATATTAGCAAAACACTCTGCTAGCTGCTCCCTCACAGGAATTTTTACCTATTGACACTACCACTATTCTGTACGTTGGTTTGGTTGGGCTGGCTTGTTTGTTGTTTCTTTTTTAAGTGCAACAAATATCTTTACCTTTTTAGGTATAATTTTATCGGGAAACCTAATAAAAAAGGCAGTAAAGAAACAAAGTTAGCTATTAGATAACAGTTCTTGCTGCCAAAAGCCATAATCTGACACAGATTGAGCCTGGTACAGTAGTCAATTAATGGCTCAGTGCTCATACAATAATGACCTACTAACCTGACGGTGTGTTGCTCTCACATTTTGCTGTCCCCCGGGATGCCACTGTCACTGTGTTATCTATTGCCTGCTTCCCTATCAAAGAAAATAAGCAGAGCTGAAATGTATGTACGCATCAAGCTCTGTAGTTCATTGCACACCAACCCCAGCAACTGGAGGAACAATAGATTTATAAGTTTATCCTACATTAAACCAAACATGCCTGACTGCACTGTAAATTACTAAATAATAAACCAGGTGGTGTAAGATCCTGACTTGGACAGAATATAAAAATCTATCAACCTGTAAAATACAATAACCATAAACGTGCTATGTAGCTGATGGCTCAGGTAAACCATCCACCTCCAGCAGCAGAGGTTTTGCTGGAGTAAATTGCAACAAAAGGTTTACTAAATTTAGGTCTGGAGCACTTTTTCATTTTAGGCAACACCATCAATAGGAGAAATATAATTGAGCTAAAACCAGTGGCAAATGTGTTTGTTTTGTTTACATTTCTTTGTCTCTAATGGAGCTATTTCATGGTAATGTGCTGTGTTTCCCAGCATATTGCCACGGGCATTTAGTCTGATCTCTAAAGAGAAGATGAACTACTGCAGAAGGGCATCTTTCTTCAGGATTCAAACTTCACATTCAAATTAGCTTGAAGTAGTACAGGAGGTGCAAAATGCAGAATGCTGAAAGGTCAGGGCACTCACATCCTTTCAATGGACTAAATCTCAATTTAAAAGAAACCCCCAGCAGTTGTGTTAGTGCAATAAAATATTTTGCACGCTGTCGTGCACACCATTAGTCCCATCCCAAATGATATCCCAGATTTTTAATAATTCCTACCTTTGCTTCCAAAATTAATTGCCACGAACCACAGAAAACGTTCAAAAAAACCCGATTCAATAAATCATAACTCCAAAATCCACAATAATAATTAATTCCCTTTTCGGAGCTTTTCAGGAAGCCAAGCAGGTTAAATTTATATGATTTACAAACAGTGTTTACATTCATAGAGAGACAACTAATTGCTGCACGGCTTGACATCATTACAGGGAAATGCTGGGGGATGCAGACAGTTTAATTAGGGATGGCTTTAAGTTCACAACACGACTGGTACCACAGTGCTTTACTAATGTGCTTCTATAGGATGATCATACACACCACAGCTTTTATTCCTTCTGTACTCTTTGTCTTTACAACACAAAATAAAGTATTTTTCCCATGCAGGCGAGCTGACACAGTGTATATTTCCCCCTCGGTTTTATTCACTTGCTTTGCAGAGCATAAAGAAATGTTTCTTAACCTAACAAAGTGCATATTCAATTGCAGATGCGTGTGCCTTGCTGATCCATGAGCAAACACACACAAATCCTGGGCTCAGCCTCTCCCAAATTCCCCCATTCAAGGCAAACTCCCACTGAAATTTATGGGGACTCAGCACCCCGCCATCATTTCCCTGGATTAAACCTCGTGTGAACCCACACAATGCAAGTGGGGTTTAAAGTTGCTCCCCCACCTTTTTTTTGGAGGAAAAATGGGAAGTGCCTGGCAGGAAGCACCTGAACTTCGACAGGGAATGGGCCCAGTGTGCATCTGCCAAGGGACACATAAAGGGGGCTCCTACAATCTATTTTCATCACAGAATAGTTTGTTTCTTGGCAGGGAGAGGACACATCAAATAAGCACCCTACTCATTTCTTTTTAAGCAAACTAGGATGAAATATTATTATCCCGTTTTTATGAGGTGCCTCCATCACTTATTTTCCACAGTGGTGTCTGCATTGCTGGGCAGGGGAACACAGAAATGCTGTCCTGGGATATGAGGGTCCTTTACTGCTCCTCCCATTGTCCAGACAGAGACCTTCAGAGAGCTGATTTTCCTGTTCTAGTCTCAGGATGGATGTTCCAGTCCTAGTTTTAGTTCTAGTTCCTGTTCTAGTCTCAGCATCTGTTCATCCGTGTGTCCCCGTGCCTTTTCACTCACCATGAAATGAAACCCCTTGGGAGGCATTTAAAAGGCCAGAATTATTTCAAAAAACAGTTTGTGATACAGAAAAGAAAACACTACATCCAATTAAAAATGCACAGGTGACTTAAATAAGAAAAGTATTCATGTCAATACAAGGGTGCAGGAGACTGGAATCACCAGCTGTTGTTTTCTTGGTACTCGGTTTGGGAACCACACCACAGCTCCAGCTAACACTGTTCCCAATCCATGGAGCATCTCTCCAGGCAGGAGCATCTCCTGGTCTCATGTCAGCTGATGGTGATGTGGCAGAAAGAAGAGGTGGCCTTTATTCACCACATCTACACTCACAGGTTTTGATTGCACAAAATCACTGGAGAAGTTATAGAAGGAGAATGAAAACTTTCAGTTTCCATTTAGCTGCATGAATTTTAGTCTTGGACATGTGGAAAAAGATCAGCACTGAGCTCTGATTGCCAGTCACAGTGTCCATGGAAAGTTTTCCTGCACTAGTTAGAAATTCGAGTAATTTTCTGGCTCTGCATTTTTGATACGTAACTCCGTGTTACAACAACTGGCAATGGTGAAGTTGTTCCGGTCTATTTATCTGTATTTAATTATTTTTATGCACCCATCACTGTAGCATCTGGATCAAATGTAATAATGCATTAAATTAAACTGTCTAGAGTGGAAAACACAAACTGTTACCATCCCCACAACAGCAGTGACAACAAAGACGAGATCTCTCAAAGAGCAGGAGCTCAATGGCCAGAGAGGAGGACAAAGCCAAGGGTGAAATGCTGCACTTGACATAATAGAACCCTACAATGGCTTGGGTTGGAAGGGACCTTAAAAATACCCAGTGCCACCCCTGCCATGGCAGGGACACCTCCCACTGTCCCAATGTCCAACCTGGCCTTGGGCACTGCCAGGGATCCAGGGGCAGCCACAGCAAATCTGGGAATTCCATCCCCACCCGGCCAGGGAACAATTCCTGCCCCAAATCCCATCCAAATCTACCCATTGTCAGCTTAAAGCCATTCCCTGTGTCCTGTCCCTCCGTCCCTTGTCCCCAGTCCCTCTCCAGCTCTCCTGGAGCCTCTTTAGGGCATGGAAGGGGCTCTGAGCTCTCCCTGTACCCTTCACCTCTCCAGGTTGAACATTCCCAGCTCTCCCAGCCTGGTTCCAGCCCTTGGAGCATCTCCTCTGCCTCCTCTGGATTTGCTCCAACAGATCCAAATCCTTCCTGTGCTGAGGATCCAGGATCCAGGGCTGGGGGTCATGAGAGGGGAATAGAGGGACAGAATCAGGCACCAAACGAGGTGTCTGAGGTAGGAAGGAGCCCAGACCTTTCTTTTGGAGCAGCTGCCTCCACATCTGCGTTTTCACTTGGTCTGAGAAGCTTCAGAGATGCTGAATGAATGAATGAAGAGATCCAGCTGAGACATTTAGAAAACCAAGACTATAAATATTTTCACCTCTCAGTAACCTGGAGTGCTGGACAACCTAACAATGGTTAAAAGAGGTAAATTTTGCTCCCCTTTGTACACAATCCTATTGATTTCACATTCTACACTTTAAGAAAGTGCTGAGATCATTATGTGTCTTTTAATAGATTTTAACTCCAGAGACAAACATGTTGAGAGCTGTCATCACCAAGATGCCTGCTGTCATTGTGCCATCTTCTTAACCTAACGTAAGGAAATTCATATTTAGTGAACGAGGAAATTACTTTGGGTATGTATCATTCAAATCCTTAAGGATTATTGGCTAATTAGGAGCACAGTAATGTAAATTTGCCTTGTGTCAGGTTTTCAGGAACAGTAAAATAACATAATTAAGCAGTGAGCAAAGTAGATCATTTAAGCTACTCTTCACTGACAAATGTATATGATGTCTAAATATACCATGGGCTTCTAAACTAGTAACTAATGAGAACTGACTGGAAAGTCTAAAACAATGGTTTAAAAGAGAAATCGAGTATGTTAATCCAGAGTAAATAGCTCTAACTCACACTTGGTGGCATTAAGGAGGAGGAGGGGGATGTTTTCAGCCTCTCTGGCTGCCTGCCTGTGTCCCTGGCTGCTGGCAGAGGAGCAGCAGAGGCAGCCCAGACTCTTTCCTATTCCCTTTCACAAGAATCCAGTGAATCTGTGCAGCTGCAGCAAAGAAAAAAAAAAATCTCCTCATGGAAATTCAGCACAAACCCAAACAAGGTCTTTGCATATGCAATTGCATGCGTGGTTTGGGTTTTTATAACCTGGTTCTTCTTTTTTCCTGCTTTGGCTCACCCTGTGTTTGCTGGGTGGTGACTTTGTGTGACACACACGACCAGAGCCTTGTGTGATCCGGTACATGACCCTGGCTTTGCTTCTTGTTCCAGCATCCCTGGCTGGAACCAGTCCCCATGAGGGTCCCTGTTACATCAGGACAGTGGCACGGAGTGGAAGGGAAGTGACACGAGCTGGTGGCAGAGAGCAGCCACCTGCAGAGCATCCTCACATCCCAAACAGCTCCCAGCGCTCCCACGAACCGCAGAAAATTATTCACACAAACTGCACGGCCAAATCCTCCCCAGCCCCTCCTCGGAAACTGTCACAGTTTGAAGTGCAGATGTTTCAGTTTAATACCTGGCCCTCAGCACTGCAGCAGAGGATGGGTGGGTACCTCGTGCAGGAGTGGGAACATTTCCAGTGCTCCACCAGAGGCACGCACTGACCTCTGTTCCTGAGATCCTGCAGCTCCCCAGGCCAGGCACAGGCCGAGGATCTCCTCTGAAATCCCTCGGACAAGGATTGCTTTCTGCTCACCACCCCCTGATTTGTGGCAGTGCTCCTAGCCAGGGCTGATGCCATCACCACCATCTTCCAGCCTGGAGTCCCGGCACGTCCCTTCCTGCTCAGCATTTTGGGTGGCTGCCACTGAAGAATGGGAAAAAAAAAAATCCCTTTTGGTGCTTCCTTCCCCTTGTGACAGCAGCTCCCAGGTGGAGGTTTGCACTCCAGAATTCCAGGCTTTCCTGGTTTTCCCACTCACAACTCTCTGCCCATTCACTCTTACCCTTCCCTTCCTTCTCATACCAGCCTGGATATTCCTGCCTGCTGCAAAAGTCTGGGATTCTGAGATCCAGCAGCACCCCTGGCATGAAGCAATCATCTTCCCTGATTTCTAGTGCAGGTTTTGCCCATTCCAGCACTGGGAATAGGTTCAGGATGCAGGAGGCTGTGGCTGTCAGAGCTGCAGCTTGGTGTGAGGAGGTGGCAATGGGGTGGCAAAGACACCCAACACACCTTGGCACAGTCCCCATCCCTCAGGGACTTGAAGCTCTGTGGATGTGGCACTCGGGGACTTGGACACGGGTGGCCCTGCCCTGCTGGGGAATGGTTGGGGTCTGAAAAGGCTTTTCCAACCTCAAGGATTTGTTGATTCCATGTTTTTTTCCACTCAAGCACCAGATTTGGAATTATTTTAGAAGATGAGGCACTGATGTAGCAGACACCAAGAGAAGTGCTGGCATTTCCAGCTAAGCAGAGTGTCCAAATTCCAGCCTGATGGGCACTCAAACATCCACAAAAAGTCTAAACCCTAAACACTGAACCTCTGCTAAGCTCAAAAAAATCCTGCAATTAAAAGTGTTCAAACTCACCCTGACTGCAAACACAAATAATTTACTTTGGGTTCCATGCCAGAGTTTGCAATTACATTGAATAAGTCATTTACAACTGTCTGCTAATCAAAGAGATAATATGTAGAATAAGTGTTTCACAGCAATTAAATCTTTTTTTCTCCCATTAACTAAAAAAAAGGTTATTTTGCAGCCTCTTTGTGCTGAAATGTAACAGCACAAATATAGTGCTTTGTTATCAGTTTAAAAATTGAAACCTCTGTGCATCTTTTCTTTTTTTTTTTTTCCTTCTGGATTCCAGTTAAGTAAAATTGCCTTTCATGAGAAATGCTTGCAAATTATCAAAGACTTCCTTTTAAACAAGCTCAGAGAGTATGGAGCAAATGCCTTCCTTCCAAAGTAATTGGAATTTCTATCTAAATTATTCTTGGACAAATTAAAAGTGCCAAATATAAGTCAATTTTTATTGGGAAGAATTCTATTATAGTTTGTAATAAAGGAAAACTAAAAAACATGCTGCAGCATCCTTGGAAAAGTGGAAAGTATTTTAGGAAGATCGAGAGCTCTCAGCCTCCTATGATGCTTATTAAAAACTACTTTCAATGAGGTGATTAGGGAGAAAATTGTCAAGTAAGCAGAGAAAAAAAATTACTTCTCAGCCTAATCAGTGTATCACAGAATTAGTCCTTTTGTCCTTTAGAGATAACATCCAGCTGATGGGCTTGTCACCATGGATAAAGGCTGTTTTGATTTTATACAGGCTAGCTTTTAAATATTAATTTTGGTAAAAAGGAAAATAAGTTCACAGCTAAAACCTTCCCCCTCCTTCCTGGCTCCTCATTCCAGCACAGAAAAGGGCAGTTGTCACCCCAAAAATGAAGTCATTTTTAGCCCTCTGTGTCTAATCGTGGTGAGAGCCAGTAAAATAAATCAGCGAGGAGTAAAAGTAAAATTTGCAATAACCTGATACTATTGCCTCATCCTCCCACATCTCAGGACATAAAACTTACTGTCAGAAGAACTCACAGCACAAGAATTAATCAAGGAACTCTTAAAATACTCCAAGCACCTTCCTTCTGATGACTAATTTGCCTTTCCTATTGCAAACTACTAATTTTTTATCTCAATCGATATGTACAAATATACCTTCCCATCAATCACCCGGGGCAAGGCCAAACTTCCACTATTTATGTAAGACTGACTACAAGATGAAACAAAAATTGACTACAGCAAACCTGGGCTGCCGTGACAGCCCCGGAGGGAGGGAGGGAAGGGGAAGGAGGGATGGGAGCAGGTGGAATGAGCACCTTGGGAAGGAACCAGGGGAGAAAAAAAAAATCCTCACCAGGCAAGGCAGAGGTGCAGGAAAAATCAAGGGGTGGCAGAGCAAAGGGAAGAGCCCCAAAGAATCTCTTAGAAATGCCCAGAAGTCCCAGAGGAAGAAGTTCAGAATGAGCAGGGAAAAGGGAACAATAGAAAAATGGCTGAGATGTAAAAAAAAGTGCCCAGAGTTGCTCTGTGGAGAGAGGAGAGGCCAGAAGAAATATGGAAATAACTCAGATTGAATGGGAGTGACCCCAGCAGGACCCAGAAGGATTCAGGGATGTATCAACCAGGGAGATTTTCTCTATCCCCTTGAACAGTCAAGGAGGACTGAGGAGGGAATCCATGGAAACATCTGGAAATGGAAACAGCACTGACAGGAGTGTGCAGGTAAGGACAGGCCCATCCAAGGCAGACACATCTGCATGTGACAGTGGTGGGTGTTTGTGCACCACTTATCAGTGATTTGTCTCTTCTGCCTTCACTCAGAGCCAGGATTAAAACATGCTCGAAGGAAATGGATTTTCTCGTGTTGGGGCTTGGTTGTTTATTAAATCTTTTCTAAAGTACAGAGAGGTCAGTAACACTTCCAGCCACCTGCTAGAAGTGAGCAAAATGGAGAGAGATGCAGCTGCTGCAAGGTCTCTTCAAGCTAAACAGTCCAATAGAGAATTAACACCTCTATTATTTATACTTTTAACCCAAGAATTAACTTCCTGTGACCCTCAGTGTGACACTGTCCAACCAGAAACTGCTGCCTGAAACCATGAAGAAGGAAGGTGAACATTGAAGGAGACACCACCCAAAATCCTCCATCTTGTCCCATGCCTATCACTATATTATAAAAACCTCAAATTCCAAACCCTTCGCCGTGTGAAATCACACACTTCTATTTAACTCCACACCCGTGATTTTAACTCCATCACTCAAATTTGGAGCCTTCTCCAAGGCCTCAGGTCCAAAGCAGTGTGCTGCAGGGGGTCAGTGCCAGACAGCACACAAAGCTCAAACCCCAGGTTTGTGGGACCCAACACCTGCACATCTGCAAACAGCTGCCAGGCACTCCCTGACTCCATGGGAAATCCCATGGAGAGCTCCCAGAGCTCTAGACAAGCCCAAAACCTCGGGCTGAGTCAGATCTGCCCGGACCTGCTTCAGGGATGAGCACGGCACCACTGCAAACCTCAAATCCTGGATTATAAACTGCATGGGAGCACTGCTGCACACACACAAAAACCCCGAGCTCCTACTGAGGCTGTGCCCCTTCAAGGATGGAGAAAACTCAACTCAAATGTGAATTTTTAAGGCTGTTTCATGCTGAAGGGCTGCAAAGGAGAGCAGTGGGAAGGGGAAGAAGTGGTCACTGTGTCTCTGCTCCCTTGACACGTCCCACTAGGGAAGCGTTTTCACTGGAAAAATAAAGGCAGTAAACAGGAAAAAGGATTTAAAGGGATTTCCAAGAAAGATGGGGACAGATTTTTTAGTAGGGCCTGCAGTGACAGGACAAGGGGGAATGGTTTAATAGAGGGGAGGTTCTGATGTAAGAAAGATTTTATGATGAGAGGGGTAAAACACTGGCACAGGGTGCCCAGATTTGCTGTGGCTGCCCCTGGATCCCTGGCAGTGCCCAAGGCCAGGTTGGACATTGGGACAGTGGGAGGTGTCCCTGCCATGGCAGGGGTGGCACTGGGTGGGATCTGGGGTCCTTTCCAACCCAAACCATTGAATGAATTATTCCGGGAGCACCAGCTCTGCATTCTTCCACTCTCCACCCAGGAAATTCCCTCTGCTTGGGCTGAGCTTTCCCTGGAGCTCTGCCACCTCTTCCTTACAAGAAACGGGATCACAGCAGCCTTGGAGCCAATATCCCAGAATAAGTGAGCAGGGAAAGGAATCAGAGCAAAAAACATCAGGACAAAGCCCTGGAAACTCAACATGTGAATTCCCAAGCACTGACTTGGAGCAGAAGGATGCTGAAGCTTGGGGTCTGCTATTTACCACGAGCAGAATCCACATTTTACTGCTCAAAAATGGCTTAATCACCAATCTAAAGGCACTTTGGGCATTAACTCCTTCCGTGCCCATTCCAAACCACACACACCGGGCTGTTCAGACAATGGGAAAGGATTGACAACAGCCCAAAATAAAGGGATACAGGTGGGGGCGTCTCCTGGAGCAAAGAAATTCGGATGTGCTCAGTTGGGAAGACAAAGTCAGGCTGATGGACTTGAGTGGGACTGCACCTGTGAGAAAGTGACATTATTAAGGTTATAGATGTGCCCAATTACCTCGATGAAATATGGACCAATTTGTTAATTTAAGTGAGCAAAGCAGTAAATCATGTTAAATACGGTGGCACTGTGGTGCTGCTTCTGACAAAACTGGATTTTGTGCAGAATGGAAAAACTTCGGGTCAGAGTTGAGGCCTCTCCCCATTCAGGGGCACTTGTACACATCTTTCTCCTCAGCAAAAGGCATCATATAAAAAGCACTTTTGGTATTTTTAGGTATTTTTTTAAAGAATCTTTAAAAATATCTTAACATTTAATAATAAACATTAACCTCTGTGAGACAAGTAAGATATATATATATATATATATACACATATATTTACACGTTTTAAAACTAGAAAATATATTTCTCTAATCCTTGTGATGTTGCTCAATTCAGTTCACTTAACCCTGACTAAGAGTTGTAAACCAGACAAGTTTCTAGATATTATGAAAACAAAAGAATCAAAACAATCATACAAAAAACAAACCCACACAAGCAGGAAAACCCTCCCCACTCATTTCTTTTCCTCTCTCTGTCACAAAAAGGCCCCAGAGACTCTAAATTTGACTCTTGGTACCACTAGTCAGATCGGTTTTATTAATTAAAACAAGGAACTTATTGGAATTTACCTTGAAAGACCACACAAGGTATATTATTAGAATAATTCCCTTATAAAGAATAGGAACAAAAAAAAAGGATGATTTTAATTGAAATTCTTGCTATATTGGTGTCAGAATAGGTTATTGCACCCACACTGTTACCTTACCCATCCCTCTAAAAAGCAAAGCAGAGTCTTCTCAAGTTAAAGAATTTATTAAATGGAACAAAGGAAATAAATGTCAATCCTCTAAAATTATAATAAGGAAATAAATAATGGTCATAGAATGGTTTGGGATGGAAGGGACCATCTTGTTCCTACCACCTTTCACTAGACCAGGCTTTTCCAAATCCCAGCAGTTCCAAGTTTAAATTATTTGAATTATTCATTTGGACACGCTCAGAGCAAACCAGACAAGTAATATTCTACTTATTCTATATTATTCTACTTATTCGATGTTATTCTACTTATTCTAATTATTCTACTTCTTCTATTGTACTATATATTTCTATAAAACAAGTATTCTGTTTTATAACAGAATGACTGACCTTATGCTTTAAAAGAGTTTTGAATTATATTTGAATATTTATATTTTCAGGACATCTTTTAAATGCCTCCTTTTCTTTGGATAAAGGGTGCCCACAAGCTTTAGAAGAAGCTCATGAGGAAGAGGTGAAAGCTGAGAGTGATGCCCTGTGCTCACCCAGCTCCTGTGCAGGTCCAGGTGCCTCCCCAGCATCCCGGCCCTGCATCCCAGCCCTGCATCCCAGCCCTGCATCCCAGCCCTGCATCCCAGCCCTGCATCCCGGCCCTGCATCCCAGCCCTGCATCCCAGCCCTGCATCCCGGCCCTGCATCCCAGCCCTGCATCCCAGCCCTGCATCCCAGCCCTGCATCCCAGCCCTGCATCCCGGCCCTGCATCCCAGCCCTGCATCCCAGCCCTGCATCCCGGCCCTGCATCCCAGCCCTGCATCCCGGCCCTGCATCCCGGCCCTGCATCCCAGCCCTGCATCCCAGCCCTGCATCCCAGCCCTGTATCCCAGCCCTGCATCCCAGCCCTGCATCCCAGCCCTGCATCCCGGCCCTGCATCCCAGCCCTGCATCCCAGCCCTGCATCCCGGCCCTGCATCCCAGCCCTGCATCCCGGCCCTGCATCCCGGCCCTGCATCCCAGCCCTGCATCCCAGCCCTGCATCCCAGCCCTGTATCCCAGCCCTGCATCCCAGCCCTGCATCCCAGCCCTGCATCCCAGCCCTGCATCCCAGCCCTGCATCCCGGCCCTGCATCCCAGCCCTGCATCCCAGCCCTGCATCCCAGCCCTGCATCCCAACCCTGCATCCCAGCCCTGCATCCCTGCCCTGCATCCCATCCCTGCATCCCAGCCCTGCATCCCAGCCCTGCATCCCAGCCCTGCATCCCAGCCCTGCATCCCTGCATCAGCCCGGGCTGGATGGGCCCTGGCAGCAGGAGGAGAGGGCAGGGAAGGAATTCCTGGGCCTGGGGGGGATTGCTCAGCCCAGCTGGGGTTTGGAACCAGCCCGGCTGCAATCTGCAGGTGGCTCCCCAAGCTGAAATGTGGGTGTTGCAGCAGCTCCATCCTCTCTCGGTTTCTCAAGGTGAACATTTCAGCCACCTGAGAGAGAGAGAAAAAGCAAAGGCGAAGGAGCCTGAGCCTCAGGAAGGGTGATAATCCCAATCCCTGCCTGCTCATTTCATACCCCAGTGAGAGCTGGGTCCCCTTTCAAAGGCTCAGGAGAATTTTCCCAGGGATTTTGCTGCTTTGGAGAGCAGCACCTCTGCTGGGGCCGTGCCCTGCTCCACTGGCACACGCAGCATCAGCCAGCATCGTGCCTAAAGATTATCAGCCTACACTGAATATTAATTCAGCCCTGTGCTTACAGAGTGACAAACTCAATCAGTGAATTTATTGGAGACATATTTAAGAAGGGGTATTTATGGATTAGGCACAGATTTTAGAAATGAAATGGGAGACAATCTAACAAATCTATCAGGAATAAGATCAACAACTTAAAGTTTAAACCAATCATCTTGAGTATATATTTGAACTTGGATATGCAGATGTGGTGCACAAGTCCCAATGGTTCAGCAATACACTCAAAGGATCAACAGCCCTATAGACAGCTAAATTACTCGGAAAGCCAGGGAATTTATCAAACATGAATTTCAAAGTGGATTCTAGCCTGCAGGAAAAAATGGAAGTGCCCATTAATGTACATACAAAATAAATGTTGTCTGCAAGCTCATTCAACTATTTATTTTTGACACAGAACTGGCTAAAGATTTTTTAATTTACATAAAAAGGTACAAAGACTGCAACCCCTTTGATGGAAGAGATGGGAATAAATATCCTGCAAAAGAGGGTTTGTTTGTTTTTTAAAGAAGCACTAACAACCTCGCAGGTGCCACACAAAGGAATCATTTACGCTCTTTCACATCTATTAGTGCATTATTTATAACTAACTCCAATTTGAGAACGTTGGCATTAAGTCTGTTTCTCACATGTAGAGGAAATTCTTACAAACTGATCATATATTATGGATGAAAATTGTAACAGCGACACTGAAACTGGTTAAAGCAGACAGGGCTGAATTCCACCAGCACTGGGGGAGGATGGAGCCCTTCCTAACTTAGCTACTGCCCCAATATTTATTTATTTTACTGACCAAACCAAAAAGAAAAAAACCCAGAAGTTTAACTTGTGCGTTGCTGACGGAACTTTTTTTTTTTTAATTGGTTTTAAGGTTAAAAAAGAAATAAAATTAATTGAATCATCCACAGGCCTTTCCAAACCAAGACCCTGCTTTGATTGTATAAGGGGAGGGGCTGAGCATCATTAAATCAGAGCAAGCTACACATAAATTATATAGGATAAACTTATGGTTACATATTTTAAAATAAAATTGATATTTCACCCCTAAATGAAATAATCTTAAATCCTCCTAACACTTTTAAAATGTGGCCTATTGCCCAACACAAACTTGCCAAAATTGGCATTCAGAAGAACTCTCTTTCAGAAGAAACTCATTAACTGTGTTGTAATTCATGGGATTTATGCCTTCAGCCTTGTGACTCTTTTTAAAGCCTCAGACACCTGAACCTGAAGTTGCTGTGTTGGTCTCTCAGCTTTCACTGAGGTTTAGGTTAAGTCTTAACTCTTTTCTGAACCAAACCCCACATTAAGAGTGCTTGGTGTTCTTAACAAGATCAGATTTCACTCTTAATTGTTAGAGCTTTGTGGCTGACAGTGCTGTGTTGCACAAAAACTGAATGGCAAATAATTTTTTTTTTTTTAATTCACAAAATAAAAACCCAAAATCCTCCTTTCATTCCAAACTGGATCCACTGGCAAAGATCTGCTGGAAGGTCCTGCCACTGCATCCCCCAGCCTGAGGCTCCCTCAGATGGGACCAAACTTCCCAAAACTGTATTTTAGCTGTTGAAATTCTTCATTATTTGGAATAATTTGACAATGCTACCAATGGTGTTGGACTTTAAAGCAGCCTAATTCTTCAAATGCACTGAAATAGAGTAAAAGTAGAGGATGAATTATAGCAAATATCCTCAGTACCAATGTGCACATCAAATACACTTTTTGGGACACTGCAGTCTCCTCTATGTAAGAGGGATTAAATCTGAATTTAAAAAAAAATCACACAGGAGACTCTCATGATTTATTTTTGTCCTCATAACCAGAGGATGTTTGCTTACACGTTAAAGTCTTCACCATAGTGGAAAGTGTTTGTATATAGGACCTGAGATGGAGAAAAAAATGCTTTATTACTTTATAATATATCACACATAATAAATATTTGTTTAACAAAGCCTGCCTGAACTTCCTGCATTAATCAAAATTGAATGTGGCAGGACTTGTATGATTAACTCAAGAGCCATATTCCAAATGATAAATAAACTAATATTAACCTTGTGTGTTCATTAATAATGCAAGTTCTCCACAGCTCACAAACACAACTGATACAGTTAATTGAAGGTTCACATTTGTAAAATATTCATAATTACAGTTTCAATGTTCTGTTCACTCAGGATCCAACCTAATAAAAATCACATTCCATGTGCTCTTCAAATTTAAACCCATCACTCCTCTTCATTAGGCTCTTGGTGTGATGTAACACAGAAATAAACATCATTACCTGCTCCTCGGGGAGCAGTCCTTCAATTCAGAAGTTCTGTCTCAGCAGAGATTTCACCTTTGGTCCCCAATTTCTGACACATTCACTCTGGCAGTCCAGAGCCTTAAAAACTTTATGATATTGGCAGCTTTTCTGGGCACCCTGTGCCAGGGTTTCCCTGCCCTGCCAGGGAACAATTCCTGCCCAAAATCCCATTTAAACCCACCCTCCTTCAGCTTAAATCCATTCCCTGTGTCCTGTCCCTCCATCCCTTGTCCCCAGTCCCTCTCCAGCTCTCCTGGAGCCCCTTTAGGCTCTGCCAGGGGCTCTGAGCTCTCCCTGGATCCTTCTCCTCTCCAGGTGAGCACCCCCAGGTGTCCCAGGATGGTTCCAGAGGGGCTCCAGCCCTTGGAGCATCTCCACGGCCTCCTCTGGACTTGCTCCAGCAGGTAAATACAACATAAATGTAAATGTAAATGCAAATGTAAATGTAAATGTAAATGTAAATGTAAATGTAAATGTAAATGTAAATGTGTCCTTTCAAAAACTCCATAAAATCCCCTTCAAAAAACCCCAAACAACAATTAAAAATAAAAACAACCCCAAACAACAATTTAAAAAAAAAAAAAAAAAAAAGATCCCAAAACCAACAAAAACCAAGCTCAAAATCCTACAAAATAAAACAAAAAAAATCCCCCAAATTCACATCTCTTACTCACAAGTGTTTTGGGGGCAGGACCAGCAGAGTTTTTTCCCCAGCAGCTCCTCCCCAGGGTCCTGAGCCAGAATGACCCGAGGGGTGTCTGAGCTCACTGGGGTCCCTGAGTGCCCCAAATGTCACATCCAGCCTGGCAGCTGGGAAGGTGCTTCTGCTTTTTTACCTCCACAAACCAGTTTTGTCTCCATTTATCCCATTAGGAGAATGGGCAGCACTGGGAAATCGTCTGGGATTGGGAAATAAACCTGGATCAGTCCTGGATTGGGGCAGGCTTGGGAAGAGGTTTAAATGCATCACAAACCCCAGGGACGCCCCTGGCTCTGGGTGAGGGGAATCTCCAGGTTCCACTGCAAAAATTCACCCACACACCACTGGAAATCCTCTCTGCCCACTCCTCTGTGAAGTACAGCTCGGTAAAAAATGTTAATTAACAATTTGAGCAAAAAACTGTTGGCTTTTGAGCCAAACTCTGTGGTTATTCTGTGCTCAGAAGCCAAGTGTGTAGCTGGTTATAAAACCTGTACACAGCCCAGGGTGAAGCAGAACCTTTGTGCAGGCAAATCACACCTACAATCCAAACATTCAGCATTCACTCTCCACAAAAGAAATGGAATATTTGCTTTGAATCCTTGTGTTTTTTCCTCTACAAATATCCCTGACAATAAATTCTTTCATGAGATCACTAACATAAAATGTTGTAAAGTGAGCAGCCACGGTGCCAACACAAATGTGGTTTCAAATCTGAGTGAATACTCAGGTGGGAAGTGCTTGGGTGTGAGAAGCTGCCCAAAATTTTGGGTACACACAGCTGGTCTGTGCCCATATGTGACATCCATGACTTTGTTTTTTTTTTTTTTTTTTTTTGCATGGACTGTCTTTAATGTATTAATTCTGGGAAAGTCATCACACCCATCAGCATCCAGAACAGAGGCAGAAACACAAGCAAATGCCATCCTCACTGCACTGTATTTTATGCCTTGTTTTTATTTCCTTGCCTTGCCCTTCAGTGTAAACAGTAGATGTTGTTCTAAGAGGTCACTTTTATGTGCTGCTGCACCACTGAACTGTTTAGGTTAAAAATGACACTACTGTTTAAGACCCAGTAATTTTCAGAAGGTCTGATTTACTGCTCTGGCACTCTATAAGCCTCATTTCATACCTCCAAGAATGAACTAGTCAAAGTGTTAAATAAACATGAAGTATAAGGCTTGTTTTCTTTCCAAAAGTGCAAGCACTGTGTTACTCTAATGATTAAATATTGTTTAAATATACAACTGAGTGACTGGTTTCACAGTTGATTCTTTCCCTCTGCTTCATTTTATGTATTAATTATTTTGTGTTCAGACAAAGGCTTTAATTAAGAAGCATAAAGAGTTTCTGAAGAGTGAAGAAGTAATGGTTTTATCTGCATTAAACTGATTATAAACAGTTATTTCTGAAGGAAAAAGGCATCAGGGACAAAGAAAAAAAAAAAAAAGATGAAAAAAATCTTAACTAAGCTGGAATCCATTAGAGGTGGAAGGACCTGGTCCTGTCCCACACTCCAGCACAGGCACCCAGAGGCTCCGGGGCAAAGTAATCCCATTTACTGAGCCCAGGTGTTGTGTCCTGGGCCCCACAACACCCCAAAATACCCAAAGTGCAGGAGTTCAGCTCTTGGCAGGGGTGTGGAGGCACTGGTGCATCCTGTGCCCCCCTTCCCACAGCTCACCCCTGAAATCCCTGAGGAATTTCACAGCCACCCCCTTTGGGTTGTATTTAAAACTCAGGATATTTAGCAAAGTTCCACCAGCCACGACGTGGCTGAGATAAAGAAGAAATAGAGTTACCTCTTGTGATTCTGTGAATCCTAAAGAAAATTCCCTGGTGGGAATGGAGCTCTAAACCAGGGCCAACACAGCTTTAAAAGCCATTTTAAGCAGGAAATTACTAAAACTTTTTAATGCAAAGTAGCACAGGTCATTAAATCCTGGGCAAGGTCTGTGCCATAGCAGCAACCTCTGATAAATCTTGGAAGAATCAGCAGGAGGATGAGCCCAAGAGGGAAAGGTGCACATGAGAGAGCTTCAGTGAAATCCATCCTCCAGGAAAAGGCTTCCAGCTTGTGCTTTCCATGTTTTTAAAAGTAGGATTTGGAAGAAATATATTTTTTTATGGTCATGTTAAAAAAAAAAAAAAAACCACAAAAAAACCCCCAAAAAAACAAACAAAAAAAAAAAACAAAAACAAAAAAGGGAAAATATTAAAGGAGGGAGAAAGAGCATCGAATAGTCAAATGGAAGATATTTGGAATTTTAAGTGCAAGAAAACACATCCAACCCTTTCTCCATGGCAGACGTGATATCAAACTTCTTCAAGTTTGTTGGAAGTCATTCCTCTGCCTATAAAGCACTTGGCATCCACGACTTTTTCTGGTAATTAAAATGATGGGTGCAGAGTCAGAGAACATTACAGAACAACCTTACCAGTGACTGTGATTCCCTCATTTACAACCCCCTTCCCACGTGCTGATAAATTTGCCAAACCTCATCTCAGCCTGCAAAGCTCCTTTCTGGACGGTGCCTTTGGCAGCCTGGATTTATTGGAGCTTTTGCCTCTTGCATTGATCAGTGGAGTTTGCAATCAGGGTGGGTCCCTGACTGCCAGGAATCGGTCAGGGAGTGGAAAACATGGATAGGACAGAGATGGGACATGGTTTAGGAGAGGGTTTGGCACTACCTGGGTGGACTTTGTCACCTTAGAGGTTTTTTCCAGCCAAAATCATCCTGTGATTCTCTGAAACAGCAGCAGACACCTCCAAACAAGGAGGATGCTGAAGCTGCCCAATGGAAAAAAAGAGCCAAAAGTAGGACTTGAAATTTGGCAGAAAATTGGCCTGTCAGTCAGTAATTTGATTTTGGGGCACATATGTGCAGGAAGTCAAGGAGGAGAAGGAGCTCTTGGTTGGTTGGTTGATAAATTTTGGTGTGCCAGGCTCAGCACCTTTGCCAACTTTGTGCCTGCTCAGACCTCAACAAGAGCAGGAGAGTTGTAGAAAAATCTTGTGGTTTGCATTACAGATTACAGGTGATCCTTAAGGAATCCCAGAATTGGGTTAAAAAGGACCTCAAAGCCACCCATCCCACCCCAGCCATGGCAGGGACACCTCCCACTGTCCCAATGTCCAGCCTGGCCTTGGGCACTGCCAGGGATCCAGGGGCAGCCACAGCAAATCTGGGAATTCCATCCCCACCCTGCCAGGGAACAATTCCTGCCCCAAATCCCATCCAGCCCTGCCCTCCTTCATTTTAAGTCACTCCCCCCTGTCCAATCACACCAGACCCTCGCACTGCATCCCAAGCCCAGCCCACTGACACAAACCTACAGAGATTCTCCTTCCTCACTTTTCTGTCCTGGTGGTCTTAAATCAGACCCTCAACGTCATTGGAATGTCAGGGCTTTGCTGCAGTTTAATTCCTTTTATTAACAGTCACATCCTGCAGCTCTGACACCACTGAAGGCAGAAGATCTGCAGGGAAATGTAGAATCCAGAGCCATAAGACACTGGGTTACAGTTCAGGAGAATTTGCAATTTAAGCATCTGATGGCTGAAAAAGATAGAGATGTATTTTGAAATGTATCATTTCTCCAACCTATCTGCAGGCTGGTTAATTAAAGCCATCAACATTCTACAAAAAAACCCAAAAAACCAAAAAGAGTATAAAAACACAATTATCAAGTGAGTGTTTCCTTATGTTAAACCAATTTGTAGCCCTTCACCATTCTCCAACCCTTAAAAATAAAGGGGAAAATAAATAATTAAATGAGAACAAATGATGACATTAATAAATAAATGAGAATTATTAAATAAATAATTTTTAATAGGTATCCATAGCATTGTGCTGGTGCACACCCAATCTGAGCTCAAGCACAGACTTGTGGCCTGAGTCCTTCCTCTGATAAAACCCCCAGGTGTGGAACCTACAGGGATGCAAAGTACTTTTCCATGTAAAAGTGGAGATGATTCCACAAGAGAAAAACGGGGAACAAAATCAGAACAATTGGGAAAAAGATCAGATCAATACATTGTTCAATGTTTTCCATAATATCGAGACTTTTCTATAAAACATTGAGGAAGGAAACAAGGATTATTCCCAGCAAACATTCCTTTTTCAGGAAGAAACATCTGAAAAACAATCAGGAAAAAGCTGCATCATTGGATGCTGAGAGTGCTGGAAAAAAATACTGGAGGGAAGTTTTAAGTGCCCTACCCGATGCAATAAAACTCCCAATACAATGTGTCCAAAACTTTGTGTTGTTCATTTAACAAAAGGCAGCACCAGAGATAAATATCAGAAGAGATTTGTTAATGCTGCACTATTGGCAGCTAAAAACAGATCACTGTACACTGGCAGACTGAACAACTGCCAGCCTCTAATAAATGGATGGCTCAGCCTAAGGATTTACTGCCAATGGGGGGGAAAAGGAGAGTGATGTGAACAGAAATAAAGTGAGAGAATTGAAGAAAACACAAAATTTTTTTTGCAGGCTTCCTTCAAAATACAAATTGGTTGGCAAGAGCCAGGGGAAAGAAGGAGAAATCCCTAATAATCCAAAGAGTGTTGTTGGGCTCCTCCTCTGCCCAGACCCCTGTGCTGCAGCAAGAGCCATGGGCAAGAATTCCCAAATATTATTATTATTATTATTATTATTATTAATAATAATAATAATAATAATAATATTAATAATAATAATTTAAAAAATCTTCTTTTTTTTTGTTTGCTTCTGGGGTTTTTTTTCCCAACGGGAAGTCGGGAAATATTCATCACTGAAGCACCTTCTCAAGAATTTTGTGATTTGGAATTGTTCTTCCATCACCACCAGCCTTGCTGGAGAAAGGTTTGGTCACTCAACTCTGCAGGACAAGGAGAGGGATTTGTCCCCAGCAGTATTTGTGGGCATATTCTGACTGCATTTTTAAATATTATTATAGAAAAAGCATCTAAATGCTTTGGAGAGAGGCCACCCCTGACTTGAACCTGATTGTCCACTCACAGGGGTGTAATTGTTAGAGCAACACCTGCACAAAAGTGATAAAAGGCATTTTATTTTCCCACAGCATTAACTACCCCCATCAGGCACAAATTTCTGCGTGGCCCATTATTGATCCTCACACACACAGTGACAATAATTTCAGGACAAAAATTCATGGCTGAAGGTATCAACTTGAGCTGAAGTCTCAGGGAAGAAGATCAGTCTATGGAGAGTCTGGAGCAGCACTAACAAGCCCAGCTACTTCTATTTAGAACAGAAAAAAAAAAAAAAAAAAAATGAAGTAAGAAAGTCAAAAGGAAGAAAAAGTTTCCCAGCAAACTGAAAGATATGAACTTGATAATTACTTGGAACCAAATTAATATCAGGATGGCTGCCATTATTCTCCGAGGACAACCATTTCATCTATTGTGCAGGTGTACCCTCCAAGAGTGGATCCTGCTGATGAAAGACTGAGAGAATTTCAATGACACCTTGAGGGATCTTATGAATAAAATATCAAAAAATGGACATCTCCTTTGTATAGGAAGATTTTAATGCGAAAACTGTAACAGGTTTATAAGTTACACCAAGAAAATAAGGAAGGTTTATTCTGTCTTTGGCTGGAGACAGACAGATATTGCCCAGTCAAAGTTTCTCCAAACCACATGAGACTCTTCTTTCAAAAGCTCACGTTACCTCTGTGCTGGGCTCTTCTAAGCAGATTAACAACACACTCATAAACCAACAAAACTGAGCGGTGACCCTTTCTCCTCCGAGTCCTGAAAATCAGAAAACTTTCACAAGAAAATCACTTGCACTCGCAATCAAATCTCCACAGGGCACGTTACAGAAACAGGAAACAGAGAGCAAAGCACAGCAAAAGTGGATTTATAACAAATGAGGAATAATTGTCTTGTCCTTAAGGAAGGAGAAAACAGTGATGGAGGGGAACAAGCTTAGAAAAACCAACACCTGAATTAATATTAAAAATATTAACCTGGCTGAGGGACCTTTTTCATGCCCTAGTTTTCATCAGTGTGTCATGCAGAAGTGATGCAGGTCATGGAATCATGGAATTCCACAGTGGTTTGGGTTGGAAGAGGCAGAATCACAGGATCACACAATCAATAAGGTTGGAAAACAGTCCCAAGACCACTGTGGACTGTTTTGGTCACCAACCTGTGACCAATCCCCACCTTGTCACCCAGACCAGAGCACTGAGTGCCACATCCAGGTGATGTTTGTTAAACACCTTCAGGGATGGGGACTCCACCACCAATTCCTTGGACAGTCCATCCCAAGACCTAAAAGATAATTTCATTCCAACCCCCGTGGCTTGAGGCAGTGACCCTCTGTGGCCACCCCACAGTTGCCATTCTGGAAGGGACAGTGCCACAGAGCCCTTTGCTGATGGCTGGCCAGGGACAGGCAATGCTGGACAGAGGGAAAGGGGAGAGGAAAAGGTTTTGGGGATATTTTTGGGGATATTTTGGGTACAGCTGGGCTGGAGAAGATGGATCCACAGTGATCAGGGCAGGACAAAGGGCCAGGTAGGGAAGGATGCTAATTGATGTTAATTGCAGAGGAAGGACAGCTTGAGGTGAGGCCACGTGGAAACCAAAACTCTCCTGTTGAGAAGAGCAGAGATGTTCACTGTGAACCTAAAAGATTCCCCAAGTGCAATCCCATGGCTGTTGTGAAATTATCATCTCCATAAGGGTTGAAACTCTGCCCCTTCAGGCTGGAGCTCTTTGGAGGGCAGTGGAGGGGGGGACAAGATGGGAAGGGCTGGAGAGCAGCTCCCATGGAGCATCCTGGCACAGCCAGTGAGAGATGGGGCTCTGGGACCAAGCCCCACTCACAAGGGCACTGCCAGGGCTCTTCAGAGTCCCCTGGGGACATCTAGGGCACGGGATGATGGCAAGGAAAGGGAGAGCCCTGCCAGGATAGAGAGAGAAGTGGGAAGTCTTGGAATCACCCCCAGGGCCACTGAGGAAACAGAGAGGGCAGGGAAATGCTGCTCCTGCACCATCAGGGATCTCTGCTTTCAGGTGACATCGGGCACTGGAGCAGGTTCTCAGGGCAGTGTCACAGTGCTTGGACAACGCTCCCAGGCACGGGGTGGGATTGTTGGGGTGTCCTGAGCAGGGCCAGGAGTCAGGCTGGCTGATCCCTGCCAATCCACCCCAGGATATTCCGTGTTCCTGGATGAGATCACCTTTTCCCAACGCCAGCAAAGCCCCAGGTAGCACAGGAGGGGCTGTGCCTCCCCCTCGGAGACCTCGTGTGCTGCCGGGTCCCCTGGCATGGCACTGGGCTGCCTGTCCCTGCTCATCTGCATGGCACAGCTCTGCCTGGCACAAGCTGGGGAGGTTCAAGGGTGTTTCACTAGCACAGCTTATTGGGGACTGCATTTTCTCCAGGGTACAAGCCAAGCTCTACATCAAAGCCTGATTGAGCAGAAAATATGTGCTAATGTTCACAGCAGTACTCTATTATAGTATAAGTATGCTTGTAAATATTCACTACATGTTATTACGCCATTTGAACCAAGAATATTGCAGGGTTAAAGGTCGGCCCTAATGCTCTCTCAGGAGGCAGCAGTTTTGAATATAACCAAATGGGATAATGGTCAGGAATACCCAGAGGGGGCAATGTAGCACATCGTAAAGAATTGTGCTGTGAGTTTTAAGTTTTCAGGACAACAAAGATGCCAACGAGATGGCTCATAAGCAGTCATTATTAATGGAATGACAAGGGTAATGTTAAGCAGGATGTCTTTACTATAATAAATCTTGTCCCTGCGCCATTAGTAGTCCTTACAACTGCAAATAGCAGTTAGGTTATAACCTAACATGGCAGAATTTTATCCTCTCAATCTCTAATGTATTTTATAATGCTGTTAAAGTCAGGAATAGCAACTGTTTAAGCTCACTTAATCTGTGAGAAGTTTAAACACGAATTTTAAATGCGAAATCTGCTTTGATAGTAGTTTCTCTTAATTAAATAGATGAAGTAGCTCTTTCTAAGCATAGACTGGGCTGTACTACAGGGTCTGGGGAGCACTGGTGAATTTAAAACATTAAATAATTTCCTTCCGATGTAACTCTTGCATTCTAAAAAAAATGACAGTTTTTATCTTAAATTTAAAAGCTATTTCTAAATTAATTTATGAATTCTGTCTTTTTAGAATGTTATGATTTTCCAGATTGGAAATAAATTAACAATTTCTTTTTCCTTGAAATGATTGTGTTTGCACAGATAAGAGTTTTCTCTTCTCTTCTCTTCTCTTCTCTTCTCTTCTCTTCTCTTCTCTTCTCTTCTCTTCTCTTCTCTTCTCTTCTCTTCTCTTCTCTTCTCTTCTCTTCTCTTCTCTTTTCTCTTCTCTTCTCCTCCCTTTTCCTTTTCCTTTTCCTTTTCCTTTTCCTTTTCCTTTTCCTTCTCCTTTTCCTTTTCCTTTTCCTTTTCCTTTTTCTTTTCCTTTTCCTTTTTTTCATTTCCAAATTTTGATCTCAACAGAGAAAAGAAAATCAACAACTCTTTCAAAAAAAAAAAAAGGCTTAATTTCAGATTGACATTTTATGATCGTTCAGTCTGATCCAAGGACAATGCAGGACTTTCCAAATCTTTCTTCAAGTCATTGGCAAAGTAGTGATAGGATTTTAAGGACTAAATAAATAAATAGAATAGTATTACCAAAGAGCAATTATTCATGTTAGCAGATCAAATTTGGCTATGTTAAATGGATCCTGAATCTTAGCTAACTGTTTTATAAATATTTAAACAGCCTCACTGCGAGCTATCCATTTCACCTGCTTTGTTTTTCTTCTGCTGATCTCCCAGGGATGGCTGTGGAAATAACCAGTTCAATCAGCTCAGGGTGCTGGTGTTGCTTCAGGACTGAGGGAACCCAGAGTATTAATCAGGAGTCAGCAGAGGATTAACCAACATGACCAGGCTCATCCTCAGCCATTCTGGTGCTCCTTGACAGCTTTTCTCTAGTGGAATTTGGCAGGAAGGAACGGAGCTGCCACGTGGCTAACCTGGAACTCAGCACAGTGAAGGGACCTCAGTGGGTCTCACACAAAACCCACCAATATTCAGGATGTATTTCACCTGGCAATAAAATTCCGTTATTAAATATTTTGGTAAGCCAAGGAGTTAAAGAGCCAAGTGCAATGCAGGGAGGTCCCATGGATAAGGAAACAGCTTCAGCTGGAAGCTGTGTGATCCCTAAAGGCTGAGGGCCACCTTTCCTCACTCGTCACTGTGTCAGGAAGGTTCAACTCCTCCCACTGCAAAGATCTTCACTGTGACTTTTCTTTTTAGAAACCAAAAGAGCAGAGAGATGTTAATGCCCCATTTCTTCACCCAGCTCCTGGCACCTCATGGAGCATCTCCCACCCCAGTGCCAGACTGGGACCTCGACCCCAGGTGAGTGACCAGAGCCAGGAGAGCCTCCCCCTCCTCAGCCACAGGATCCACATCCTCCCTGTCTCCTGCCAGAACAACCCCCCTGGGGACAGCAAACTCCTTCTTCCACAGCAAACGATTATTCCATCATTATTCCAAAAGCTTCGGGTTCAAACCATGGCAATATATCAAGGCATTAACACAATTTTAGAGTTGGTTTTTTTTTTTAATTTTCCAAATGCACAAATAGCACCAGCTCAATACCCTTATCGAATTGCCAAAGTTGGGCCATTTTAACATCATGGACCTGCTACAAAAGCACACCAGGAGTTGGATGCAAGCAGCAAATAAAGGAATTGGGGCACCTAGAAGTGATTTCCAGCAGACTCTGCTGTTTCCCGGGTTGTCACTGCCCCTGTGCCATGGCAGGGAGCCCATGGCACATGTGGCAGGGCAGGAGCAGGGACTCAGCTGTGGGTTCAGCAGGAGCCAGAGCAGCCCTGTGGATCTGCTTTTCCCACCCAAATGCAAAGCAGAGCTCGGAGTGCTCGAGAGGTCTGCTCTCTGGTGAGGTTCAACATTAAGATGTGACAAGCTCCTTATATACAAGAGGATAAATGATATGCAAAGTCCATACTCTTTGTTCTGACAAGTGTCCAGAGGGAAAATTCTGGAGATAAAGCTGTAGCTTTCTAAGGCACCGGGGTAGGGTGGGCAGAATGAAGATTTTATCAAAGAAGTTGAGAATTGAAACACTGAAAAGCAGCACATTGCCTTCTTCTGCCCCTTCCCACCCCCATCAGTGTCCTGCCCTTACCTCCCACAGCCATCCAGAGCCATTCCAGTCCATTGGGAGGGGCTTTTCCCTTTTTTTTCTTTTAATAACTAAACATATCTAGGAAGAGAGCTCCACATAAAGAGTATTTTTTTTTCCCTCTGAGGAGAGACTCAAGAGCTGGGGCTGTCCCTGCCTGGCCCTGGAATAACCAATTTGTGTTTCCCAGTGGCCAAGGCTGGGGCAGACACCTCACTGAGATTCCTGGGATGGGACAGAGAGGGAGGAAATAAAAGACAAATTCAGGAAAATGGCTAAATAAAGACTGGAGATGTCCACTGGGGTGTGAAGGCTTGGATATGTCCAAAATCCCATCCAGAAAAGGAAGCAGTGCAGGTTTTTGCCTTGCTCTGTTTTAGCAATGTGACCCCTTTAGACAGATAGATAGATAGCTATAGATATAGCATACATATATTTCTCTCAATATATAAGAAATATATCGATATCTATCTGTATATACATATATAGATAAATATGAATATATACAGATCTGTACATATATATAGAAATACGTATATTTCATATATACAAATATACATTTTATAATGCATGTGTGTATGTTGATATTAATATATATATGAATATCATTATATATAAAATACATAAAATTTTATATTATATAATTTAATGAATATATACAGTCTCATCCCAGAGACAACAAATCTAAAGAAGCTTCTCCACTTGTGCTGTGAATGCTGCAATTCCCCACTGCTAAACTCTGGTGGACTTACAACACATTAAAAGTAATCACTTATCTTATGGAAACAAATTTGGTCATTTTTGTGGCTGTCCCATCCCTGGAAGTGTCCAAGGCCAGGCTGGATGGAGCACTGGAAAACCTGTGCTGGTTGGAGGTGCCCATGGCAGGGGTGGAATGAGAGGATCTCCAAAGACATTCCAACCCAGACCATTCTGAGATTCCGTGATTTTACAATTTTTGAATTGAACCCAGGGATCTGTAATACTTTTTTTTGCCTTTAGAATGAAAGATTTTTGTAGCAGGGAAGGGATAAATCCAGATGTAGAAGAAACAAACTGTTGATTAAGAGCTCAGCATGATTCTTATGTAAATACGCTGTAAACATTAAAATTCACCCTTAACTCTGTTTACCTCCAAAGTGTAGAGCTCATCAATTATTAGGCATTGTTTTAATGCACACACTATGCCCCCATAATATGGCAATAAGTCCCAAAGACTTATGTAAAATATCTCTTTTTTAATCATGTCTAGTTTCATAGACAAAAGTAATCACTAAAAAGCCAGTGGCTACAAAAACTGCAAACAAAATGAACCTTTAAAAGCTAATGACTTAAGGGTGATTTTACAGACATATAAAGTATGTTAGGGGCTTACACTATTTGTCATTAACACATGTTTTGAAAGCTCGGCTAATATAATGTGACACAAAATTAGTCAAACACAATTCATGCAATATTGTTTAATTTTACTCCTCATTTAACTTGGTTTTAAGCAAAATCATTATGTCACATGATAACGTTCACTTGAACAAGAAATATTTTATAATGGTGTCTGCGTTTCGAAATGAGTTATTAGGAGCTACATGCTGAACACATTCTTAACTATGAAAACTATAAAGCTAATAGCTTCATCATATTTTGACAACATCTACATACTTTATGCATTATTTACAAGAAAGATATAAAATGAAACTACTGAATATCTTGCACCATACTTCACAGTCATAGTTAACTGGTTAAAAATAAAACACATTTATCTTCTGCCGGCTCTAGATTTGCATAGGGATATTTGCATACCATGTTGCAATGTGCCCTTAATGTAAAATTTAACCTTTGTACTTTCCCTCTGATGTGGAAGGTATACTCATTAAGTTAAAAATAATGGTAAAAATAAGTCTGCTGGTGATATACTTTCCATGAATGATTCCCCTGAGTGGTGAGGAAAGGTAAAATGTGGGTGGGAAAATGTTTAATTGAATTAACTCCTCATTTCCTATATTTTTATTTCAAATTTCACTGGCAGAGCAGTTGGAGTGGTGTTTGTCAACCACACAAGTTCTGCCTTCAGTGCTGGGGCTCTCGGTGCCCTTTGATGCTGCTTGAGGAGGTGAATTCCTAGGTGCAGAGGGAGGTCTAAATCATGAAATCATGAATCATGGAATATCCTGAGATGGAAGGAACCCACCAGGATCATCCAGTCCAGCTCCTGGCCCTGCACAGACACCCCAATAATCCCACCCTGGGCATCCCTGGCAATGTTGTCCAAACTCTCCTGGAGCTCTGGGGCTGTGCCCATTCCCTGGGGAGCCTGGGCAGTGCCAGCACCCTCTGGGGGAAGAACCTTTCCCTGATATCCAACCAAAGCCTCCCCTGACATCCTTTAATTGCTTATGGAATTTTGGAGTGTCAGGACTCCGAAAGGACCACGTCTCAGGCCAGCAGTGGGGAAAGGGTTTGTTTTAGCTGAACCTTGAGGAAGAGTTTATACCTCTCCAACTTGCTCCACTTCCCTACAACTCCTAGGTCCATAATGTCACTTTTCCCCCACTGCATTGAGTTACTTCTCAATAACTCCTAAAAGAAACACAATTTCTGAAAGAAACCTATCTCCGAAAAAGGAACAACCCTATTTTTGGCTGCTCCTCATCTGGGTGACATTTTAGAGTTAGGATGTCACCTTTTTGTATGCAAAGTGTACCAATATCAGTGACCAGCAGAGCCTGTGACCCACCAGAGCTTTGTTCCACTCTGAGAAATTACGGATGAATCTGCAGAACGCTACACAGCAATTCTGCCACTGATAACAGCTGCCAAGCAATTAAGGGCAACATCTCCTATTTTGCTCTCCAAAAAATTCACGTGAGTACCTCCCTGCAATGCTACTTCTCTTACCTGCTGCTGGTTGCCCCTCTACTCCAAAAGAAAACCCCTTTGTGTGGAGGAGTTCTGCGTGAGTTGCTCACGTGCAGTAATTGGCCCATTATTTTTTCCCTTTTTAGGGCAGATCTCGCATCGGCGTTTCTGTGCTCTGACCCACCAACGACCCCCGCCGTTGACCTCAAAGGACTACTTTCTCTTTTGGTAAGAGATAATTCAGTCTCCCTGGTCTGCCTCCTGGGCACAGTCAAAATTATGTGTGGTGATTCTGCGGTGTGGGCTCCTGTCTGCTAAGGACTGAGCTAATACCGCGACATGCAATTAATTCAGGACCTGGGGATGGCCTTGAACGGCCCCTCCTCTACAGGGAACGGCTCCCGCCACGCCACCCTCTCCCCACAGAGCCCTCACCTCTAATAAACACGAGCAGGAGCATTCAGAGGATATGTAAATGCATTAATTTTTTATAAAACCAGCGAGTGAGCACCCGTGGCCCAGGCACGGGGCAGCGATGCTTTGCCGCCGCTGCCAGGAGGATTGGAGAGCCCCAGAAAGTTTTAACTAAATAGCAATAGGCTAAATTTCCAGCCAGGAGCAGGGCAGGAATTCAGGATTGGAGTTCTACTTGTTTACTGCCTCATCTGGCCCTGGCAGTGACTGTTCCTGTAAAGATCCTCAGCGAGGTAAATAAAAGCACAGAGCCCCAACAACGGGCTGTTATTGCAGCAAGGAGTGGAGGTGTGCAGAGCAGGAAATAACTCTCCCAGGGATAAATTACATGTGATGAGGGCCAAAAGAATACAGCTCCTATTTCAGGAAGTCTTCCAGGCAAAAGCAGAGATTTGGCAGTTTTAGCGTTCCTTTCAAGACAATACACGTACACCAAAAACATTACTCTTCACAGAGTACCCCAGAGGCCTTTCCAATCATCTGGATGCTCGCAGTTATTCCATTCCCTCAAATTCAACACAGATCTTCTTTATTAATTTTAATTTGTCATCAATAACCTGACAGGCTCTCTTTCGGCAAGAAATACTGTATTAACTGTTTCACTCACTGTGGCAGCTATTAAAAATGTGATAATGATTAGCAGTAATGAGGTCAAATAGAATAATGTGAGTATAAGTTGCTACCAGCGAAATATATAACACAAGAGGATTTATTATGTTCACTTGCTGAAATGTAATTTAAAAACAGGATATTACCACCTGCTATGCTGGCTCATAGGGTTATCCAGATCATTTAAGCATTTCCTGCTAATATGTTTATTTGCTTCTGGCAGATATTACCACTACTGTATTTCAAATAACTACACTTAAAACAAAGTTAATTGTTCCTATCTCCTTAATATAAATATGATTATGTAAAGCGATGATTAGATGACTAGCTGGTAAACAGAATTATTTGAGCATCAGTATCAGTTAGGATAAAAACGGTGCAGGAACATTGAGAGTTGTGGGCAATAAATCAGCTCTGGGAAAAGCAGATCTTCAGCGAAGAAACTTTGTGTAGGTGCTAAGGGGAGGTGAGGAAGGGCTGTACTTTAAAATCTCAGAGCAAATTAAGTGAAACATTAAACCTTTAGCAATACAAAATCCAGTAGGTGCAGTCATTATCCTGTATTGTCTTAAAAATATTTTGAATTTTGACTTCTTTGTATTACTTTTCAGCTTGTTGATCTAAATAGAGTAATTGTTAGTTTTCACTGCAGCAACACAGAGCAATTCCATGGAACTGCAGGTCTGCTTGATCTGCAAAAGCTTTTTCAGATGGGGAAGATAAGGGTTTAATACAACGACAAAGACAAAAAAGCTCATTCTCATCTGTTGAGCTTTAATTCTGAGCAAAGATTACAGAGTTAGGCCAAACTCTGCTTCTGCTTACACAACTTTAAATCCCCTGAATTAAGCCAGAATTCAGCCTTAAACCTGTGAGATGTAAAGCATGGCTTAACCTTCATTGCTGGGACTCCTGTGCCCTGGGAGGATGGGCTGGGGGGACTCAAGTCCTGCTGGAGGAAGGACACAATGAAAGAATTGCTTTTTCCAGGGTGTAAGTGATAGCTGTGCAGTATTCCCAGCTATTCCTCAATGATCAGGAAGGAGGGACTTGATTTTTGGAACATTTTAGTCAGCAGTTTGCCACTGAGCTTTCATTGTCTTTCTTGCGTTTGGCTTTTCATGACAATTTGTCATATAAGTAATAAAATAGGGACAGAAGAACAAAAGCAATGATGTGAAGAAGCTGTCAAGAATGTCCTGAAGTTGTGTGAGGGGAGGTTTAGGTTGGATTTCAGGGAAAGGTTCATCCCCAGAGGGTGCTGGCACTGCCCAGGCTCCCCAGGGAATGAATGGGCACAGCCCCAGAGCTCCAGGAGTTTGGACACTGCCAGGGATGCCCAGGGTGGGATTGTTGGGGGATCTCTGCAGATCCAGGAGCTGGACTCAATAATCCTGATGGGTCCTTTCCAACTCAGAACAATCCAAGATTCTATAGGAAGAGAGGATGTCACAAGTCAAGGCAAAATCCACAACCACAAATAGACATTTAAGAATATGCATTTGTACTTATTTATTCTATTTAAACAGGGTTTTTTTTAATCTGCCATGTTTCTTCGTGTTATCTTACACACACCTGTTGAACAAATCCATATATAAAGTGGGATTTCCTGAGATTTACATAACCTTTACTTTTTAAAAGCTGGCTTCAACGGATAGTGCATTACTCCTGGCAAAGGAAGAGCAGCCTGGAGTTTGGAGGCAACTCTGAATGTGAAGCCCTGAGGTGTGATTAATAATAATAAAGATTTTCCCTACCTGCATCTTTCCAACCACCACCAAAAATGCCACTCTTAATCTTCATGGAATGAACAAGACATGTAAAAATTATACACGAGGTACTATATTTTATTATGTTTTTATTTTGATAACAGTGCAAAAGAAGTGGAATAGGAATACTGGGATAAAGTTCCTCCCACAGTATGGGAGCTTGGTCTGCCTTTTTCAGCATCTTCTTCCCGACTCTGGCATTGAAAGTATGAGTGTTCTGAGTGACACTGGGGTCACTGGAGGCCCTGGAAACCATCATGAAAGGTTCCCCCAGCATGGGATTTGTGCCCTGTGACTAATGCAGAGGCTGAGCATTAGCCCTGTGACCAACCCAGAGAGCTTCAGCTGGCATCCACAGCTAATTATTGGCTGGATTAATTGGGCTCTGGAAGACTCTCCCCGTGCAGCATTAAGAGAAGAGGACCAAGCTGGCACTGCCTCATTCCTGAGTTTGGTTTTGCACTTCTCAGGAAAAGAAAGAAAAGGGGGAAATTAAATTAAAAAAAAAAAAAATAAAAGAGTGTGAGGGAATTAAAAGAATAAGAAGAACGAGAAGGAGTGAGATGGCTGAGGGCTGTTCCAAAGCTGAGTGATTGATAGCACAGCCTAGGGGAGAGCAGGGGGGCAAACCAGGCCGTGCCTCCTCAGCACCCCAGATGTCAGGAGGGCAATTCCAGGAGCTTTCCTTCCTCCTGGCAAGCCCAATCTCCACGGGGAGAGCTCTCTGGGGGCCTCCTCCTCCTCCTGTATCCCTGCCCAGGTACCTGGCAGCCCTCGGTGCTCCTGCTGCTCCCCCACCGCTGCCTTTACATCTCAGCTAAATTTGAATTGATGATGGGTACAGTGTTTGTAATCCTACATCAAGCAGCGCTTGTGTCTGGCATTTATTTGTCCTGTTGCTTTGGCAGCTTCTTCCAGAGCCTCCTCTCATCTGACATGTCAGGTCTACAATCAAAGAGGAATAGTGAATTCACTTTTACAGTTAGGCAAGCTGAATGCTATTACCCATGTATTTGTCACCAACCTGCAGATCCCAGCCTCTAATCTGCCATCTGGATGGATGCTACAAAGTTAAGAGCCAGGGACATGCATTTCTCAGTAACTACCTGCTGTCAGCTATTATTTTAAGGATCCTGTGATTTTCTTTTATTTTGACTAGAAAAAACAAGGCAGCTGCAGTAATAAAAAGGCATATCAACTAGTCACTTCCTGGCAGATTTGTCACTGGTGTGGATACAGTAGTGGTATTTTTTGTTAGCAAATGTATACAGTGGAATATGGTATTGTAAATCTGTAGTGCGTTCTTCACAAAGGGAGAAAAAAAAAATCCCTTTTTAGAACCTTGTATACTAGTCAACAAAATAAAAAATGAAAACGTATTTGCTCTCACCTTACTGTGCACATGTATTATATTTTTCTTTTACAATATTGTCCATTGTGTGCAACAGACTTTGTAAATATCGTCTTTGGGTTTAAATATTTCCATTGTCCTCCCATCCTGGTGGCTGCATCCTCACTCACTGCCCAAGCCCCGGGCTGTAAATATTTGCTGAGAAGAATCAGAGGTTTTCTGTTTGGAGAATCTGGAGAATAAGATTAACTTTTCAATTAACAATTGAACAATTAACAATTTTCAAATTAATTTATTCTAATAATGCTCTGAAAAAACACAAGTGAGAAATGCAGTGATGGAAAAGTATCCTGGACCAAATTAATCCCCTGTGTGACTCTATTTCAGTCAACATAGTTATATCAGGATAAAATTATAATTAATTGTTATTAATACGAGCATGAAGCAACTGATGAGAATAGTCTAAGAGTGAAAAAAATATAAACCCAGTTCAGGTCCTGTGCTTCTAGACAAGAATAAATTGTTCTACTTTCCAACTGCCATTTATCATCATTTTGGATGATAAAGGGATTGTTCTGCTTTAGCATTTCATTTTTTAGAAGTTCTTTGATAAAGATCCTGCTTGCAGTTCTCAGTCTACAGCTGGAATAAAGAGTCACAGGACTGCTCGTGGCTTTTCCAGGATGTGGGAACCCAATTCCAGGGGCTTTGGCTGGTGGGACATCCCCACACTGCTGCAGAAGTGTCCAAGGTCAGCATCCCACACACAGCCCATGGCAACCCATCCCACCCAGAGCCTCGTGCAAGGACCACAGGCCCTGGGCTTGCAGAGCAAATGCTGCTTTGGCCCTAAAACCAGGAACCTTGCAGCTTATTTGGGGAAAAGAAGGCTCCAGGCATTGCAGCCTTCCAGTACTTGAGGGCAGATTATAAAAAGGAGCTGAGTGACCTTTTAGGTGGGCAGATAGTGACAGGACACAATCAATGTGCCAATTGAGCTATGCACAGCTAATCCATTTAAACCAGATTTTTCCCTATTCTGAGTTTTTCCTGAAACATTTTTTCATCTGATGAATATTAAGTCCCAGACACTCCCAGCTAAGGGAGGATGAGGACGTGGGGACTCTCAGGGACTCCCATTCATTATTGCTATGACCATCATTGGGTTGGTGGTGAGTCCAAAACCTACAAATGTATTGGTTGAGGCCAATTTTCACTTCCTGCTGCTCTTTTTTCCTGAAAAGAGGCTTTTTGAAGAGCTAAAGTGAAGCAACTGATCTCTTATGGCTGATGAGTTCTCACTAATGATCAGAGAGTGCTGCGTACTTTGGGATTTGATTTTGGTAAACATGAACAATTTAGATGTTTATTCAAAACATCCAAAACTCATCAGCCTCCGAGATGGTTCTGACAGCTGCAAAAAAATGTGGATAAGTTGTTGAGGAGCAATCAGAATACACAGCGTTTCAGGAATTAAATTTTAATAGTCCTTTCAGATGATTCCGAGGCACCCAGCTCAGATCTCAGTCAGCACATGGCATTACCTGGTTGCTGCTACTCTTGTCCTCTTTGTCTTCTTCCATTTCAGTGCCTTTGTCTTGTTTTCCATCACACAACGGGGGCTCGAGGGCTGGTGCCACCACCAGCATCAACCTGCGTGACTCTGGTACCTCTGACACAAATCACAAAAACTGAGCCCCAAAGAAACAACTGCTGGGAAGATGTTGTGTTCCTAAAGCCTGAGACAGGGATATTGAAAGAGTTTTTAGGAGATCCCTTATGCTTATATTTGCATATCATAATCAGTGAAAATAATTTCAATATATTGAGTGCAACCAGGTTTTGTTTGGAGCTCCATCCAGCCTGGCCTTGAGCCTGTCCAGGGATGGGGCAGCCACAGCTTCTCTGAGCAACCTGTGCCAGGGCCTCACCACCCTTTTTAAATATTTAAAATTCCTAATTACAGAAATTCCTAATCTAAAATTCCTACTTTCATTCCTAATTTTAAAACTAAGGATTTTTTCCCTAATGTTTAATTTAAACCTACTCTCTGCCACTTTTGAGTCCATTCCCCCTCATCCTCACACAAGGTGCTCACTGGTTGGAGGACCAACCTCCACTGCTAACACAGCCCAGGATATGCAAATTTCCACTCCAAATACCTAATTAGGTTATTCCCACATCATCATCCTACATCTCACCCATCCCTGTGGGCGCTGCAGGAGCAGCTCCACCTTGGCACCAATAAAAGGAAAAAACCCCATTTCTTTCTCTTACGCTCCTTCAAGTCACAAGTGACTCTCCAACTATATTTCAGCAACTAAATGAAAAATAAGGTTTAAACTGAATTCTGATAGCAATAGGATTAGAGCTGAAACACCCAGAGAACTGTGTAAACATAGCTGGGAGTATCTGTAAATCCGAGTGCTCTGTAAGTCAATCTTCACTCGCATGTGCTCCGTGCCATTGCAGCTGAGATGAACTCAGGTTGGAGTCCTGTCAGACTGACACACCTGAGTGCAGTGGATTTGTGTCTGTGTCACTGCAGTCAAACGTTGTCCCCTCAGCTCTCAGCATTCCTGGAGTGTGTGGGCTCACAGAGATGGTCAAATGTGTTCAAAAAGTGCCTTCAACAGAAAACATCTGTTCTGCAGGAGAAGCATTTTCTCCCCTTTGCCTAAACAGTTTCCACTGTGGGAGAAAAACCAAAATGGTCTTTTCATATAGTAAAATTTCTTGGAAAAGGCTACATTGCTCCTGATTCATAGGATTTTGGAGTATTTTTCAGAAAAGTATAGAATCAAGTTTTCAAACAATATCGATTTTTCACCTTAGTTTGACTGCCTAGACAGCAGGGCAGTTTAAGACCTCTTACTCCCCATAAATAATACATGGAGCTCTAGAGGGGCAGCTCATGAGCTCTTTGCTGAAAAGATCAGGTCTGAGCAGAGTTTTTGGTAAAACATTCGAGCCAGCAAAGTTCCTGCTGGGTCATTCCACACAAGTGATATTTAAGGGTGAACGAGAGGGTGCATCAGGGGAGAAGATCATGGTTTATGGTTGACCTCAATGACCTTACAGGACTTTTCCAACCTCAGTGATTCTGCTGGATTCATCTTTTTACTGAGATCCATCCACCCTGAGAAGAAGAGAGGGATGGGCAGCACGTGCATGTACCAGCTGCCAAAACCATTTGGTGGTTTACAGAGGGGTTCAGTCCTGTCCATGAGGCTTTCCCTGGGTTCATTCCAGGCAGGAGAAGAACAATCTGAATGTTTATTTATTCTTTGCAGAGCTGTCAAAAGATCATTCCTTCAGAGGAGGGCGTGAGGGTTCAACTCCTTGCATGGGAAGTTAATCTTTGATATGAAAGAAAACGCAGGATTCCTTGGTAGGAAATTCTACTAATAGATTAAAGGACTCTCCTGCAACCTTTTAAGGTTATTTATTAGTAATTTATTAATCCAGTTGGAACAAAACCCACTGTTGTTTTCAGAATTCATTTTTCAGGCTGCAGCCTCACACCAGATGACACTCGGGCGCCGGCTCTTGGGGAAAACACATCAAACCCTGGTTCATAATTTATGTAATGACATATACTTGGACACTGATTAGCTACCTTATCAGCCCTGTAATAAAGGAAGCATAACCCCTAGTTTATCATTCATTTATCTGAAGTCATTTTGAATAATATCACAAGATTGTAATGTAATCATTATGCTGTACAGCATGTGTGGGCCAGTACACTACACCGGCAGTGTCAGAGGACTGTCAGAGTTCATACTACTTAATTTGCTCACTTCTTGCACATTTATGAAATTGGAGTCAACAGTCTGGTGGAGCAGGGATATTCTGGGCAAGAGATTTCCACAAATTGTTAGCAGGGTGCTCCATGGGAGGGTGAAGAAACACGAGACAAGATGAAAACAGGATTTGTGGTGGAAGTTAATGGGTGGTCAAGGAATGGGCTGAACATCCTCCATCCACAGCACTCGCTGGCTTTGCTGACACTTTGTGCACAAGGAAAACGTTTCCCTTTAGTCCTCTTAAAAACCCTCTGCAATTCAGAGGGGTCTCTTTGCTGTCTGCAAAGCTGGGAGAGCTCTTGAGTTGATGGTGGAGCTCACGATGAGATCCACAGGCTGAATAAACACCCGGGTCCTGCAGCCCCGCAGCTCTGGGAGGGCAGAAAGCTCATGGGGAGATCTTGGAAAGCCAAGTGCAGCTCCATCCTTCTTCCCGAGGCTGCTTGGGGGTTTATAACCAGCTTCCACAATATTTCACATTTCTCTTTGGGGGTCTGTGCTTTTGGGAATGGTGTTCATTCAGGGGCTGGGCTTTCCTTTTTTCTAGACTTTGTGATCTAAGGGAAAACTTTGGACACAGCAATTGGTCGAGTCTGAAAAAACTGCAGAAAACCCCACAGTATTTATATAAATTAATATATCTTTATACAGTTCTCATGGAATTCAGTGCTCATCTTCCCATTTCTTGAGTGCCTGAGGTGCACAACTGGAAATCTACAGCAAAACCCAGCAAGTCTCACCCAGAACATGGGGCAGAAGTGAAACACCAGCAAAGACATCTCAGCACCTGCTCCTCACCCGGGCTGTCACCCACGTTATGTCCTCTCAAACCTTCATTTTATGGATCTGGTGGGGTTAACACCAGGTTAGCACCCAAGGATGAGAAATGGAGGATTTGGGGGATTTCCAGTGGCCAGGGCAGGCAGAGGGGCCTGGCTGGTGCCCTGACAGATGAGAGGGGCTGATGGATGGAAGAGCTGGTGACAAGTTGCACTGGGATAATGATTGCTGGGCAGCAGGAGCCATTAGGGTGTCATGGAAAACCCCCAAGATTAATGAACGGCACGAGTTGGATAAGTAATGAAAAAAGGGACAGGATGGGAAGAGTAGCATAATGTTTATTTTAAGATAGTTAATCAAAAGAAGCGAATAATTAAAGCCGCAGTTCTTTTCTGACGTGAGTTTAGGGAAATTGTAACTGCAAAAAAATTAAATAGAAATAAAACACAGAGCTGAGCATCAGTGTCCCAGTGGGAAGAGTGGAAGGACCTGTCCAGACAGCCCCAGCAGAGTGAGAGGATGGATGACGTGAGAGTCTTTTCCTTCTGTGATTGCCAAACATTCCCTGCTCCATCCCTCCCATATAAATAATCACTCCACCATTAGAGATTAAATGTTTACTGTAAAAACAATTAAATTTGTTTCTAGCACTTTTTAATGCGCAGCAGTAAAATCAGATCATTTAATCATCAATCCTGCATCCAACGTTTATTCCCTAGAAATGCAATTCCAGTCACAATTTTATTTCTATCAGAATAAAAATATATTCCCCAGACTTCACCACAGAAGCTCTTCAGTAAATTTTGGCACTTGGTTTCAAAGCTGATGGAAAAAGAAGGGATGCTCAGCAAATGATCTGTGGGTGAAGAAGAGGGGATGGGTCAGTGGGGGAGAGGGGATGACCAGGACTTGCAGGGCATTTCCAGGCTGTAATTCCTGCAGGGATCACACTGATGAAGATCAAACGATATCAAATGACTGCGATTGCAGCAAGCCCAGACTGGAGCAGATGAAGCAAAAAAAATTAAAGGAGTGTGTGATGCCCTGCACAGCTGGAATAGCGAGAGAACGGCAGGAAAAATGGGAATAAACTTGGAATAGGGATCGTCAGCTGGTGTGTAAAACAAGCCAGGCCCCTCTGAAAAACTGGAAACTTAAATGTGAATGAAACTTAGGAAATTCTGCTTCAATTAAAAAAATAATCTTAGTAATCCAAAAAGCAATTCACACTTAAAACAGGTTTCGTTGGATTCTGGAAATAACAAATGTGTGAAATAAAAACTAATGAAGGACAAAGGCATTAAAATGTGCAAAGATGTCATAATATCATTTAAAATACTAAATTCTAATGAAATATGGAGGGGTTTTCAAACTTCAAAGCAGAAAGGGCATCCAAAATTCTGAAAAAAAAAATTCCTTTCTCATTTTCCAGTTTTACACCACAGCAAATTTTTTCTTCCTAAAATAAGAAAATCATCCACAATTTTTGCTATAAAAATGAGTCATCTGATACCACTTCTGGAGTTTTTGGTGCCACAATTACTTTGCTTAAAATATTATATGAAATGAATTTTGTCCCAGCCCCTGTCCAACCTGAGTGTGTAACTGGACATTTATTCCCTGAAGGCACAACAATAAAGCAGAAAAACTTGCTTTGGATGGTTAAAAAGTTCAAAGGCCTGCTCAAACACAGGTAAATAAATTAGAAAATATTATGAATATTTCTGTCTGGGACTTTTCCATGTTATCACTCATGAAGCACTTCAATAACAAACTCCTTTTTTTTTTTTTTTCTGGGGATATTTGCAAAAAAACCATTTGTCAGACATTTCTCCACGGCTGTGTTTGCTGCACTGCAAAATAAATAATGTAATCTGTGATGTAACTGCAGAAAGATGCAGAATTTATAAGATGTGATCTGGGCAAGGAACAGATATTAGACCACATAGTTTCAACATTTTTTTTCCAGGGGTCTTTGGGAATGTTGTCAGTACTGACTTCTTGAGAGATGTAAGTGCTGCCAAGTCCATCTGCCTGCAAATTGTGCCTCCACCACCTCCACCAGCCAAACCCAGGGAAAAGCTGAGGAACGTGATGTAACTTCAGATATCATTTCTGTCACATGTCCCACCTGCACATAAATAGCAAATTCCGGTGTGACCCAGCCTGGGATGGAGAGCTCTGAGAAGGAATTAATGTGTTCAGGTACCTTCACACCTCCAGCGTGTGCCCAGCCCAGAGCAGGATGATCCTCCCCATTTCTCTTCCCATTATTCCAGAATTACCTTGGCAAAAGGATTGAGGTCTCCCAATCCTCCTGGTCCCTCTCTGGGCTTGGATTATTTCTCTTCTCCCCCATAGATTCAATTTCTCCTCAAATTTAAACTGGATTTTTATTTCTAACTGTCACTGGGGCTGAGCCCCTGTGTTTTCCAATGGAATACAAACCAGAATCACAGAATCATGGAATGGTTTGGGTTGGAGGGGACCTTAAATCCCACCCAGTGCCACCCCAGCCATGGCAGGGACACCTCCCACTGTCCCAGGTGCTCCAAGCCCAATGTCCAACCTGGCCTTGGGCACTGCCAGGGATCCAGGGGCAGCCACAGCTTCTGTCTCCAAAAATTATCCCAAGATAAAGCTGCCACAAAGCCCAATCTCAGTCAGAGCTGGAAAACTCCCCTGATGTTAATAACGAGATGTAGGTCAGAATTAGTCACTCAGCTCCACTAATGTGAGAAGAAGCTGCTTCCCAGTCCTTATCCACACAAACCAGTTCATCCACACCTCCCCTGACAGTGTGTTCTACTGAAAAACCTCTTTTTTATATATATATACCATGATGAGATCTAGTTTATTTCTAAAAATAGCTCCCATCATTTATGCCCATATACATTTTTACCTTCATAACGTCCTATACCAAGCAATTGTCAGGCACCAGACAGAACCAGCTCTCCCAGATAGAACCAGTTCTACCAGACAGAACCAGTTCTCCCAGATAGAACCAGCTCTCCAGATAGAACCAGCTCCCCCAGACAGAACCAGCTCCCCTAGATAGAACCAGCTCCCCCAGACAGAACCAGCTCCCCCAGATAGAACCAGCTCCCCCAGACAGAACCAGCTCCCCCAGACAGAACCAGCTCCCCCAGATAGAACCAGCTCCCCCAGACAGAACCAGTTCTACCAGATAGGACCAGCTCTCCAGATAGAACCAGCTCCCCCAGACAGAACCAGCTCCCCCAGATAGAACCAGCTCCCCCAGACAGAACCAGCTCCCCCAGATAGAACCAGCTCTCCCAGATAGAACCAGTTCTCCCAGACAGAACCAGCTCCCCCAGACAGAACCAGCTCTCCCAGACAGAACCAGCTCCCCCAGACAGAACCAGCTCCCCCAGACAGAACCAGCTCTATTTTCCAGCAGCTGCTCAGGTGGTTAAAAAACCCCATCCTTACTCTGTTGGCTTTAATTTATAATTGCTCATTTACCTTAAGTGACACCCATAATGCTTCTCACCATGAGCCTGATGTGCTCCTGCTTAAATGGTGAAAGCAGGGAATAAGTTTGGAAGTGGACATGGTAGCACAGCTGATAATTAAGGTTAGAACCAGAATTAGGCAGTTATTTACTATTAGTGATTTTAACAGCTGCTCTATGCAGGGCTGCAGCTGCAGATCCAGAAAAAAACCTGGATGATGAGGGCATCCTGTTGGCTGAGGGTGCATTTAGTGCCTGGTAGGGTTCTTTTGAACAGGAATTTTTCTCCAAATCCCCCCAAAACGCTCACAAGTGGCTGTGCAGCCTGAAGTGCAGACAGCTTTATCCTACCTGCACCAGCACGCCCTGAAAAGCACTTACATCCTGCTACATCTATCACATAATTAATCCCAACATCACTACACGAAATCTCATGTGAGATAATATTTTCCAGAAATGTTATGCTACAAAAAGGTCAAATATCATATAATTTTTTCCTGTTGGATCCTCCTTTGAGCCGTGTTTACCCTAAGATATTAGGTTCCAGAAGGTAAAAAAGAACAATAACATTTGATAGTCCAGTGAATGGGGGTGGACTGAATGACAGGCACACACCTGCTGAGCTGCCACAGCCTGTGGTGGCAAAGGCTGGAAGAGTCAGGGAACATCCAGATGGGCTCCTGCAGATCCTGACATATTGTGGATACCATAATCTGTTGTATTTACTATGTATATTTATATATATATTTATATGTACATGTATATTTAATTTTTTATTTTCATTTATATTTCTCTTTTATATATCTATATACTTCTATATATTTCTATATATTGATATATTTACATATTTGTATTTATATTTAAAATTGTAACTATTTAAAAAAATTTTTTGCCTTTATATTATTTGTATTTATATTATTTGTATTTATATTATTTATATTTCTACGTTTGAAAGCTGTTTCCCAGCCCAAGGGTGGGACACTGTCATGCACTCCTTGCTCACAGGCAGGGAGGTCACCCAAGAAGAGGTTCAGCATTGGAGTAGCAGAGGAGGAAAATATTCTCAAGAGATGTCACTGTTTGATTCTCAACCTTAAATCAGTAGGAAGAACTAACTTCAGGCTGCACAAGACTTGGAGTTGTTTCCTGCTCCAAACCACCCAGACCTGCTCCACAAAGGGGCTCTCCAGGTAGAAGCAGCCCAAGGCCAGGCTGGACACTGGGCTTGGAGCAATGTGGGACAGTGCAAGTGTCCCTGCTATGGCAGGGGTGGGACAGGGTGACATTTAAGGTTCCTTCCCACCCAAACCAGTCCCTGATTCTGGGGCTATAACTCCAGAAGGGATGACAGTGACATTTATCTAAATTACTCCATTTCCCTCTCTCGTGAACCTGTGCAGAGCAATTCCTTTTGCTGGGAACCTTCAAACCGTGGCCTCCATCAACCATTCCCATTCACTGCTCCACAAGAACAAGAAATAAAATTTACAGAACCAGAACCATCACCTGAATGTCCCTATGATGCACCTCCCCAACCTCCATAAATCCACACACCTATGGATTTATATCCTATTAATTCCTGCTGTGTTATTTGTGACCATCAGGTTGCAGCAGGTGAGGCAGCAATTCCTGATCCCATCCCAGCCAGGAAAATGCACTGGGAATCACAACCATGGGCATCTGCTTTGGGCTGGCCATGGCTCACTCCCTCCTCCAGGGACAGGGAGCCTTCCCTGCCCTCCTGAGGATTCTTCCCTGGAAAGGAAACTGAGCCAAGCGTGGTCCTGGGTTTTATTTTTCATTTATTTCACGGATCTGATGGAGAGATCTGGAAAGCAGAGGGAGAGAATTGCTGTGGCCTCTCGTCAGCCACAGGCAGGGTCTGGAATAAAACTCTGCCTTGCTTCTGTGGAAAGATTAAAGTGTTTTGGAAGCCTGAGAAAATGTCCCTTTCATTTCACTATTGATTGGTCTTTATTGAACACACACACTTCTGCTAACGCTGCCTTTGGTGGGTTTTCTTTGGGTTTGTTCAGTTTTTACTTCTTTCATGACTTCAAGTGCTTTTGACAGTAATTTTCCCTTTGCTTAACTCAATCAGCTATTGATAAAATCCAACCCGAGATGCTGAGTCCTTAAAAAGAACTTGTGGGGTTTTTTTTTCTCTATTCTTTAAAAAGTACCACTGCCCATATTTACTGTGAACCATCTGTTACACATCTAATTAAAATATATTTGTAATGAGCTTATTAGTGCACAGAATATGTCCTGAACAGGATGTCAGTCAAGAACTGATTGTTTTGAGAGATAAGATACCTTAAACTTCTATTAGTGTAACAAAACCATGCGCTGGTATTTTCATCCTGTATAAAAGCAAATTCCAAGAGGGCAGGAATTCACACACTTTTTGTAATAATTTCCTCTTCAAATGTGTGGCTGTTCCTTTCTAATATAGAGTCAGATGGCCTCTTATAATTGCAGTATCAAATCTTTGCCTCAGTTTTCAACTGCAGGTGATTTCAAATGATTAAAGATGCACAACAGGGAATAAACAAAAATGCTTACATGCAATTATTTTTAATTAGTATTTGGCTATAAAGTGTGTGCCTTCATAAAAAAGTCTGTTATTCACATAAACATCTGTTACCATACACACAAGGAAACACACTGTAAGTCTGTCATCACATCACCAAAACAGAATATACTAAGGAAGGCTGGACAGGAAAGCCAACACTTTGAGTTTTTAAACAAAAGATATAAGCATAACTGCCAAAACAGACACTGCACCACACCTTTCAATTAGTGCAGCTCACAATCAAAGGAAGAGCTATTACCAATGGAATTATACTTGAAAATGTTAAAATAGATGGAATTATTCTTTGAAAACAATGGAATCTGTAAGCACAAGACGATTTCAAACTCTTTACTAATTTTGCACCAGCGAACATAATCAAAACGCTTCCTGTTTGCACAGTATCTCTGGGTACTCTTCTGACAACTTTTTTAAATCTTATTTTTGTTCATTATTTAAGCCTTCTCAGAAAAGAAAAAAAAAAAAACAAAAACCAAAACAACAAAACAACAAACCCACCACCAAAGCCCTGCTGTGGCGTTTGCCCATAAATAACCCTGCAATCTGAATTCTGCCCTCATTTTGCAGAGCCCGACTCAGGGACGTTGACATATTTTAAGCAAGCCTGCGACAAACAGCCAAGTAAGAGAGATGTACAGGGCGATATAAATTAATACCACCATAATTGATAGGTGGAGATAAGGCTGCTCTGCGGAATGCTGAGAATAAAATGAAGAGGAGGTGTGAGATCACCTTGCACATGAATTACTGAATCGGTGGGAATTGCTGGGCTCTGCTGCAAAGAGGAAGCTCTTGGAAACACCTCCAGCAGCCAAACTTAACACCTTTACCTCCAGCAGCAGAGAAACCCACAGCTTGAACCACCAAATAACACAGCTCAGTTTGCATGGAAATAAAACCGATTGTTTAATTAAAAAGTGCACGTGACGGGTTCTGCCAGTCGCGCCTACAGCCAGGAAGGAAAAATTCCTGCTCCTCAATTGTGGCTCTGCTGGGACCAATAACCAGCCCTGGCAGCAGAGCCACCCTGGGGGTGCTGCTGGCCAGGAACAGGGATGGAGACCCCACCTGTGATCCTGCCCCAGCACCTGGACCCCTCGGCTCTCTGCATATCCTGACAGAGCTCGTGTGCCTTAAAACCCTTCCTGCACCAGCTCCTGCTGAGCGTCCTCTGGGCCTGGCTTCCTCCTCAGAGCAGCTCCTCTTGGCCCAGAGAGAAGCCAGAAGTGCCCTCAGAGTTTCTAATGGTGAAGATGACCCTCTGCAAGGAAGCAGATCCGAATCTTTTCCAGCTCCCGTTGATTTACAAGCCTTCTCCTGCACATCAGCATTTCATATATCTTCCCAAGTGTCAGAAATATGAAAGCCATACATTACAAGCAAAGAATGGCCCAGTTCATTACTATCATTTTATTTATTTAACAAATACGGTATTTAATCAGGAGGAACTGACAGCTACAATTGTTTATTGCAATCATACAACACGGCAATAAATAAACATTGCACATTAAGTAGAAGGTAGAAGGATCACTGGAAACATCCTGTATAAAAAATCCTTCCTCAGAATTCCTCACTAACGGACAGTATTTGTAAATCTATTGACAAAGAGCTCCAAAAAGATGGAGCAGTAAATAAAACATGTGAGAGCAGACAAGGTAGGTTTGGCTTTCAGACAAGCAAATTAATTTCTGGGTTGACTCCAGAACAGAACGGCTTCCAGTGGGCTCTGGACTAGGACAGTCACATATCACACCCTCCCTCGTAAATAAAGGCAGCCCCAGGAAAGGCTGATCTGCCTTTTAGTGATCAACAACTTTCCACAGCACGAAATGCAAATCACCACTTCTGCCAAGCATCCATGGGATGGGCTGGGCACTCACCCCCAGCCCTCAGCAGCTCCACTTCACCCACTGGAGTGGGATCGTGGGGTCCCTCTCCAGAGGAGCTGGGCCATGTTCCAGCCCACAGTCCTCCACTTTTCCTTTTTCCCTTCTCTTTGGATTCTGTTCTCAGCTTTGTGTGTCCTGACTGCTTCACAAAAAGCCCAGAAAATGTATCTCCATTTCAAAAGCCTCTGATTTCAGGCTCCCTCCTGCTTTCTGCCAGCAGAAAGTGGGTTTTGCTTTAAGACACCTCAGCTTTCCCAACTTCAGTGAGAGTTTTGCAAGACTTAGTGGAGCAGGAGTGTCTCAATAACTGTGACAGATAGCTGGGCCTGAGAGAAGAAATAACCATTTTCCTCCTGAAATTTGCTACATTGCCATGGCAGGGAGATGCTTCCCTTCACTGCCTAGGACTCCCCAGGTTGAGAATAAAGTCAGCACTTTTCTTTATTTCTCTTCTCTTTCTTTCTTCCCTCTGGTTTAAAAGCACCTATCATCCAGCTTGGAATGTTCACTCGGAGGGAAGAAGCTTTAACTCTTTGTCCCTTAAGACAAGGCAAACTCAGAAGGAAAAGGAAAACAGCTCAGTCCAGGCAGTGTCACCTGGGGATGGCAGGGACCCTGTGCCAGCTGGCCTGGGCAGGGACAGCCCCACACCCTCTTCACTCTCCCAGGACTGGAATTAATTCTGAATATCCAGGTCCTGTCCTCTTAAGGTGTGAACAAATGCGTGGATGTGGTTCCAGTGCTGGGGAACGGTTGGGCTCGATGATCTTGGAGGGCTTTTCCTACCCCGTGGATTCTGTGATTCCAATCTGAGCCTACAGATCAGGAAAATAAACTGAATTGCACTTCTAAGAGTAAAGGGACAAAGGACACAGAGATGACAGCAACCAAAAAGTGACTGACTCCTTCCTGTCAGGTGGAAAATGCAGCAATTCCTCAAATAGCTCCAGATGCTTTGGTTTCAAGAGGCAGAAATAGCAAAGTGAAAATGTTACCTTCATTCTATTACATGTTATATGCTAAATAAATGCTATTTATGTGGCTTAATTTTGGACCTTTTTTTTTTTACCTTTTTTTAATTATTTCAAAAGAAGTTGATGGCTGTGACAAAAATATTAAAGTGATGCATCCAAGAAGGTTAAACCTCCAGCACGGGCTGCTTGGAGGAGGTCAGCTGGAGCTTTGAAAAATGGTTTTAGTAGGAACTCGATGAATGAAACTCTTCAAAAGCATTTCTAAGTGCTAATTAATGCAAGTCCTAGAGATAAACAAAGCAGAGAGGAGCAATTGTGCCTGCAACAATGTGAGGACTTCAAATGAGTGTCACATCTTTGAAGGAGGAATTTTAGTTCTTCACTTTATAAATTAATCTGTCTCCAGAAGCCTATTATTCCTCTAGCATACAACTTAAAAACAGGATGTATTTGGGAATTTCCCATTGAGGGAAACATGAAATAATGTGACAATACTTGTGTCTAGTACTGTGCCAAAAAAATCTCGTGTTTCTTTGTGAAGTTTAACTCAGAACCAGCTGATTCCTCGAGGCTCTCAAATGCCACGGCAACAACAACTACTCCCCAATTTCCATGACCATGGAGAAAAATTCCGATGGCAAAGCAGCCTCACAGCCCAGAAGGCAAATCCAAAGAATTCAGGTTTATGGATTTGTTGTTTTTTTTCCTTTAAATCTCATGATTGTAAAGCAATCAGCTGGATGGGATGGGGTGGGAGAGGCTTTATCAACCACTTTATTAATTCAATACATCCCCTGCTTTTAATTCAAAGCTTATCCAAAGATTTGCACTGGGCTACTCCAGGTGGGAGGGAATTACAGAATTCCAGGCTGGTTTGGGCTGGAATCACCCAGTGCCACCCCTGCCATGGCAGGGACACCTCCCACTGTCCCAGGTGCTCCAACCTGGCCTTGGGCACTGCCAGGGATGGGAATGTAAGAGCTCAGAAAAAAAAACAGACACTGGAGAAAGAATGATAAGAACACAACTTTTATTTGCCCTGGAAATACTTTGGAGAGACAACCAATACCTGGAGGAATCATGAGAAAACTCAGTAAACATCCTCCTGGAAAATAAGGAATATTGTCACCTGGTGTCCAGGCCACTGGGAGCATTGTAGAAATCTTACATGTGACAGCTGCTTCCCTTTTTCCCTGTTATTTTAATTAGTCAGAGCAATGAAGTCCTGCTTGCAGAAGTCCCTGGTTCTTTGGAATGTTTCAAACTTTCCTTAGAACCGAGGGAATCTCAAAGAATTCCATTTTCTGCTCCCATTTTTCTGACTCTGCCTAAACATTTCCCAGGTAAAACCTCCAGCACATTTTGTAGCCAGCACGAGATGGAGGATTTTTGCTTTTTCCAGCTGTCCCATCAGTATCCCTAAGCACAATTTTATTGAAATGCTGCAGCAAGAAGAACTTGTGCAGCCCATTTTTTTTTTCCCCTGCAGCCTCCATCTCTGAGTGCCCTGATTTCCTGTTCCCTTCAGCTGGCTGGGATGCACCAGGAGATGCAATCCCACCACTGCTGCTCCAAAGCCATGAATTCATTCCCTGCCTGCTCAGAGGCACCCCGGTGTGTTTCATGCAATACAAACTTGGGACATCAATAATATTTTATAAATTCCTTTCCTACCAATTTTTATCCTGTTTTCCTGCAAATCCTTAATTAGCCATGCTCCTACCCAAGCAAACTGGATTTTTTCAGGAATAGGGACTGATCCTCCCAGTTTTCTTTGAAGAGTTCAGGCTGATTTACCGGGGAAACCACTAAATTATCACTGTGCTGAGAATAATAAATCATTATCAGCCAAAATCTCTGCTTCATTCTGGCAAACACAAATACTTCTACGGATGCCTAAGTGGTACAGGAACCATCTGCACCCTGGGGGCTGTGTTTGCTCCATCTCAGACAGAATGGCATTGGGAAATGTTTGGTAATTTCCTCACTCTGCTCTTACACACCACACTCACCTGCAGCTGCTACATGCAGAGCAGAATTAGTGTTTACAGTTTTCCTCATGCAAGTTTTTTTTTTTTTTTTTCTGGTTTTAACCCTTTTCTAGGTCATTTTCCGTGCAAACTGCAGCAGCTTCGGGTCTCACTTTGAAAATTTCCCCTTCATTTTCTTCTTTGAGGTTTCCAGGTTCCCCGTTGTCAGTTTTCACATAACCCTGGCAGAGCTGTGAATATTTTCTCTGCAGAGCTGAGATGAACGTGGTGGAAAGTACTCCATGGCTACTGAGGAGCTTCTTCTTGGGGAGAAGAGATCCATGGATTTCACCCCTCTCCATTGGCACAGGCTAGAAATAAATATGCTTTTAGCCACCCCATTTGTGCCTCAACCTTTCAGCACCCTTGCCACTTATCACATTTTTCAAGGTCACCCACTAACACCATCTCCCCAGCTGCCAAATCGATGAGAGCAACATCACACTTCCCATAAAAACAGCTCTGCTTCAACTCAAACCCCACAGAAAACAACAAAACAAAACAAAAACAAACAAACAAAACAAAACAAAAAAACAACCCCAAAACATTCCCTGCAGCAGCTCAAATGTCTCAGGAAGAACCAAAGAACCCAGGGCATAATCCTTAAAAACAATGGATTTGCACCATTAATTTTGACTGAGCACCAGCACAGGCATTCAGGACATCCTTTAGCAATGTAGTTAAGTAAAGTGGCCATTTTTAAGCAGGGTTAGTAAGGCTGTGACTAAAGTTAAGCCAAGAGTCAGTCAAGCCCTCTGAGGCCTCTCAGTTTAGCTCTGCAGGCAAATGGAAGCTGCCAGTGAAGGCACAGAGGCTTTGGAGAGACAAGGACACTGTGATTTCATTCCAGGAAAAGTAAATACTTACATTGCAATTTAAATAATTTCCAACATTTTTCTCTGCATAACTCTAATTCCCACCAGTGTTTGCAAAAGCCTTTTTATAAACTGCTCTGTATTAGATCCAACTAGCACAGATAAACCCCAGATCCTCCAGGATTCCCAAGCACCTCCAGTCCCAAGTCCTTCACTGCTGTGTGGACTCCACCACCCAACTTCCTACAACCTGCATCCCACATTTCCATCTGGATGCCAAGAGGGAGTGACCTTAAACTGAAGAAGGAATTTAGATGGGATTTTGGGCAGGAATTGGTCCCTGGGAGGATGGGGATGGATGAGATGGAATTTCCAGATTTGCTGTGGCTGCCCCTGGATCCCTGGCAGTGCCCAAGGCCAGGTTGGACATTGGGACAGTGGGAGGTGTCCCTGCCATGGCAGGGCTGGCACTGGGTGAATTTTAAGGTCCTATCCAGCCCAAACCGTCCTGAGAGTCCATGATTTTATGGCAGAGAATTCTGGCCCTTGGTTTATGACACGGGACCAGCCCACCACAGGGAAAACCTTGATGGAGGATGGAACCCTTCTTTTTGGGATGAGACAATGGACAATTCTGTGTCTATCTTCAACAGCTCCAAGGGATTATTTACTGTTTCCTGGCTTTGTGGGAAGATGTTTTTCACCTGTGAGTAGAACACAATTTATAGGAGGAAAATTTATTCCTCCATTGGACTTTTCAAATCCCACATTGGTGTTTGTGTCACATTCCAGCTGCACATTGGTGTGGGCACTTCCCCTTCTCTGTTCCTATCAAAATTCCCCTCCCAAGCAAAAAGTCCCAGAACTAGGAGGCGTCTCTGCAATGATTCAGAACTAAACCAACTCTTATTTACATGAAATAAACTTCTCCTGGATGCCAGGTTGCCAAAATGGATTATTTACTGGAGCCTTGTTGTTACACCTCCTGGTTGTGCTGCACGCTGGTGTAAGATCCACGATGATTGCAACCCATTAGTAACTGTCACAACAGAGCTCCTGCTGCAAAGGAAGGAGACAGGGGAAAATGCCTCCTACCCAGGAACTGGAAATTGCATTCAGGAGACATTTTTATTCTGGATTTTGAGCCTGGTTCCCTGCGTGATCGGTGGCAATTCACTCACCTGGCCCGCTCCACACCTTCCCCCTCTGAGAAGGGAAATGAATCCTGTTCTCCCTGCTCTGCAAACGCCATTTGTATTATTCTCAGGTGGAAATGGCCAAGTGTAGAATTAGGGCCGTTAACCTTTCCTGCAGAAGAATCCCGGGATCCACCCAGGAGCCTGCCCAGTGACACTTGGATGTCCTCAGGCAATGGAAGGCAGGAGCCTCCTGTGCCAGAAAATAAAGCCTTTAAGTAGGAGCAAGATTAATTTCCCTGGCCAGAAACGGCAGTGGGAAAGCTGGGAGCTGCAGGGATAACAACTCCAGGAGAAATTCCAAGGATTTTTGTGTCTGCACCTCTCCAGTGTGTGGCTGTGGTTTGGGAATATCCCAAAGTGCTCCCCACAAACCCACCAACATCTCCTGCTCCACGTGGGAGCAGCTCCCAGCCCAAGGAGGAACAGCTCACACTCAGCACAGCCCGTGCTGGATGTTGGTCCTTTTAACTGTGCTGATATTCTCACTTTGTAGCAGAGTTCTGCACAGCAAAATTACATCCCTGAAAAATTCCGATCCCCTTCTTAGGGGCAGCAGCTGTTGAAATAACTGCTTTGCAATGTAATCCCCTTGTTCAATAATTCTTTGCCTTCCAACGTTGTAATTTACATTTTTGCCAAGGAATCAAACTGGTACTTAAGTATGAGAATAACTGAGGATCCTGCCTTTGTCTCCAGCCAACTGATATCCTAAGCCCTGCTATGACATTATATAAATATTCAAAAAATGCTTGTGAATACCATAATTTCTCCAGGTCTCACAAATGAGGAATTATCCAAGTAATGGATTATGAATGGAGTAGTAATGTATGGAAACATTACCCACCCAAAACATATTAGAGCTCCCAAAGACTCCACATGAAACAAAATGTGTTAGAGGTTTAACAAAATAAAGCTGTCCCCTGAGATTCAGCCTCACTAATTCCTACGAAAAAACTCCAGAAAGGTGAAAATACTTACAGATACTGATTATTTCTAAATATTATCAGCTGAGGAGTGAAGTCAGGAAAATGTTATTTAAAACACTTGCTTATCCAGCTACAAAGTTGGTAAGTTTAAAGTGAAATCTTGAAGCTTGGTAATCCAAGATTCCCAATATGAGGCCTTTTAGCAGCTTGTGCCTTTTCCTCACCAAGCTCACAATTATGTTTGCATTTTGCCTCTAGCTGATAAATTTATAAAAATATATAAATGCAGTTAATGTGGCTGTATTTCAAAGCAAGGCACTGACTGGCACAGGGTGCCCAGATTTGCTGTGGCTGCCCCTGGATCCCTGGCAGTGCCCAAGGCCAGGCTGGACATTGGGACAGTGGGAGGTGTCCCTGCCATGGCTGGGGTGGCACTGGGTGGGATTTAAGGTCCCTCCCAACACAAACCATTTCTTAATTCTGTGAGTAGCTGCCTGCTGAGCTCAGGGTGATTGTTGTGCCTGTGCCTAAAATCTCTGTGGATGAAATTCCTGCAAAGTTTATGGAGCTGCTGGCAGCATTTGGAGAAGCCATTGCTCAACCCAGCCCTGCTCTGCTGTCAGCAGGCCAGACCCTTCAACCAGTTCTTACTCAAGCATCCCTGACTCGGGAGAGTGGGGCAGAAGTAAAGATTACTCATCCCAGGAGTTGCAAAACTGCTGCTGAAGGTTTCTGCCCTGGAGCCAGGAAATGTATGGGAATGACTGAGGCTGGGGGGAGCCAGCCTGTCTTCTGGGAAAGAAAGTTCTAGGAATTCATTTTCAACTAATTTAAGAAGTTATTGTTTAGTGACTTTTTCCTTTCCTTTCCTTTCCTTTCCTTTCCTTTCCTTTCCTTTCCTTTCCTTTCCTTTCCTTTCCTTTCCTTTCCTTTCCTTTCCTTTCCTTTCCTTTCCTTTCCTTTCCTTTCCTTTCCTTTCCTTTCCTTTCCTTTCCTTTCCTTTCCTTTCCTTTCCTTTCCTTTCCTTTCCTTTCCTTTCCTTTCCTTTCCTTTCCTTTCCTTTCCTTTCCTTTCCTTTCCTTTCCTTTCCATCTTTTCTCCCCTTTTCCCCTTTTCTTCTTTTTTTTTTCTTTTTTTTTCCCTTTTTCTCTTTCTTTAAAAGTTGCAAAGCCTGACACAACAATGGGTTTTCTTTCTTGTAGCACATCTCTAAATTATAGGAAATTTGCCTCTTGGCCAGGCTGTGTTGGCTCAGAGCCAGACTGGATGTCTCCATTCTCGTCCACGAGCAAAATAAAAATGTTTGGTTGGTTTGGATTTTTATTTTTAAGTGAAGCAAAGCAGAGGCTCCTATGGACAAATTCCCAATTGCATCACTCGTGATGGGCCTCTGGCACAAACAAAAGTTGACAAAACCCATGGAAACCAACAGAAATGCTCCCATTGTCTTCAACTGGCCTCAGCTTGGGGTGTCACAGTTTAAATTCCATCAAACAGGAATGAGCTCAGGATTAGATTTTCTTTGCCTTCCCTAAAATTGTTCAGTTGCAAGTTGAGGGACACTTGGTGTCAGTGGGGAGAGAGAAACAGGGCTGATGAAAATTTCATGTGAAAAAAAAGTGCCTGGATCCTTAAAAAAATCCTTCTTACGATCACATAATATGCAGAAAAAATATCAATGGAATATTTCCTGGATGACTGAGGCACGGAATTGCTCTGTTCCAGCCCCAATAGGGAGCTTTGTGCAGAGCCATGCACCACATCTTCCCTGAGCAGCTGGGATCAGGAGACCAAGCCCTGGGCACGAGTGGAAGAACAGCAGAACATCCTCCTGCATTTAAAGCCAAAAATAACCCAAAAGGTCTCTGTGCCCTACCCCAAACCACAGACATTGATATCAAACCCACTGGGCTCGTGTGAATATTCACAGAAATGAGAGCAAACCTACAGAGGAGATACAACCACTGCATTTGAGATGCTCCAGGAGCTGGGGAGGGACTGGGGATGGAGGGACAGCACACAGGGAATGGCTTCAAACTGACACAGAAGGGGTTTGGATGGGATTTTGGGATGGAATTGCTCCCTGGGAAGGAATTCCCAGATTTGCTGTGGATGCCCCTGGATCCCTGGCAGTGCCCAAGGCCAGGCTGGACATTGGGGTTTGGAGCAGCACTTTGGGGAAGGTGTCCCTGCCATGGCCCTGGATGGGTTTTAGGGTCCCTTTTAACCCAACCCATCCAGGGATTCTGTGATTTTTACAGCCCAGGATCAATCAGGGGGTCCCCCCACGTGTCTGAGCACCCAGATCATCCCCCCAGAGCTGCACCCCCTGGCACACCCAGCTCCCCACTGAGACCCCAAGCAAACAGCAGGGCCCCCAAAACCCGTTTACTGGGAACAGGGCTTGGTCCTTTAAATAGGTGCTATATTTATGGAGCAAGGAGTAGCCAAAATGTAGGGAGAGCTCAGCCAACTGCTTTGCTATTTTTGATGACACGACAAAGTCTGATTTTCATTAAGTTTTGCACATATATATCAGGGGTCCTCCTAGGGACTAGGGAATGAATGCACTTTGTTTGAACTCTATGGCTATTATATACTACTTTTTATTGATTTTTTTTTTCCCCCCTGTAATTCTCAATATAGTTCTTGTGTGTTCATGGAAAAATATTTATTTTTAGACCCACCATTTTTCCAATATACTTGTTTTCCTCATAATTGTTTTCCTCCTGTTATGAACATTGCCTGATTACTGGGAACATCTTCCCTGTTTTCTTAAAAAAAAAAAAAACAAAAATGCAACATGTAGGATTAACAATTTTAGTCATCTTGAAAAGGCAAAATGAAAGCAAAGCTTGGGTCAGTGTGTGTTATATGCACTCAGATCTATATTTTTAGTTTCCAGTGGTGCCCTGCCCATATTTTTGGAAGGAGAAGTTGCTCACGAAGTAAATACACAACCTTGAGAAAAGTTAAGATTTTCTGCTTCCGAATGTTTTCTTTAGAAAAATAAATGAGGAGGCCAGCTTGGCCACCAGAAATGTCACTTCATTCTTCAGCAGGGGCTTCAAGGGGTTTATTCATCAGAGGGAGGGATAAGGAAGGGATGAGGGCTGGGCATCCCCTGGCACAGGGAGAGGGGAAAAGCTGGCACTGCCCTTAGGGTGGAGCCTAAAACCTTGGAATCCCTTCCAAACCCAACCCAGCCCTTTCTGTGCAGTTTGATGCTGCTCCTCCAAAGCTAAGCCAGGCTTTTGCAGCTTCTCTGGCAAGGCCTGGCCTCGGGAGGAATTCAGTGGCCACTCTGGGATTCCAAGAAATCTCCTCCCAGCCCTGCCCAGCTCCACTCCAGCCACAGATTTTGGGGCAAGGCAGGAGGGAACACGGAGGTGGCAGCAGCCTGGGAATGCACCAGGGAGATGCAGCAGGGATGAAAAGCTGGAGCTGGTACCAGGAAGAGTGCAGGGCCATCAGGGAGCCATCTGGGAAAAATCATTTTATTTATAACTTAAGTAATAGCACAAGCCACACAGCAAATCGATTTGCTTTTGGATTCCAGCTATTGTCTGATTGCCCAGACAAACAGCATCCAGTTTAAGTGGAGTCCACAGCAGTAATAACAAAGAAGGAACACAAATTTTAATTATGTTTCTCCAAGTCTGTATAAGTATTGGAGAACCACATAAAAATGATTTTTTTTTTACTAACTTGCAGTTGAAAATGTGTCATTAAAAGCTATGAGTCTGATTTTCTGCTCTGCTGGTCAGGATATTAACCAAAATGATAAAGTATTTGCTGTTTGAGGGGAGAAAAAGGAGAGGGAAATTAATGCTGAAGGTTCCATGCCAGAGATATTCTGAGAATGATGCTAAAATGAGAAACTTCATCACCCTTCACTTGTTGGGGCTGTTTTGCTGCAAGAAAGTGCTGGAGTAAGAGAAAAGAGAGAGAGCAGAGAGAGAAGTGGGCAACAAAAACAAGAAAAAAAGGGGGGAAAAAAAAAAGTGGCCAGGATGTTGGAAGCACAAGGGAGAGTTTGTTCTGGGGCTGCCTGGTGGTTCCTGTGGCAGGAGGGCACAGCAGGCTCTGAGTCCACACGATGCCAGGGGATGCCAGGACTCCCCTTTCCCCAGGATTCAAATTAATTTCTGCTCTCTCCACTCGCATCTTCCCTAATTCTGCAAGGCTGACTTCGTACTGCAACTTACATTTATTTGTAATCTCACTGCTTACACTCCACTGAACAATAAAAGAACAATAAACTTAATAAAAAGCCCAAGTGATTGGAAATAGCTCTGGGAATGGCAGTCCAGTATGAAAGCTATAAATTTACTTGTATACTCATGACATTGTCAGCTAATTTTTATGAAAAGCCCATCACAGAACATTGCACCAAAACACTGTGATCACTCGTATGTCACCCATCATACTTCCCCTGATAACAAAACAGAAAATGCATCATAAAATGATACTTCAAACTACAAATTCATCTTGAAATGCTCACTGTACACAGTAACAATTCTTTCCTGACCTTGTCTTGCACCTGAACCTTAAATTAATCATTCTTCTTCTATAAAATTAAAGGATACCCAGAGGTACTTTTTATTGAGTTTAAAAGCTAAAACTTCAGCTAATAATATCATTATTGTTTTGGTTAATATTTCCCTATTCAAATCCACACAGAGTTCCAGAAGTTATGTGGTGCAAAGTAGTAATAAGAGTTTTGGAAATACGTTTGAAAAGTATTTTTCTGTGCTCAGATCAGAAAGTATTGACTGATATTTAGAGGCTGAAGCAAAGCCCACTGAAGTCAAAGGAAAACACCTATTGATTTTAAACGTTTTGGGATCAAGCCCTTAACACCTAATCCTGAAAAATGCTGAGTATATTAAAGCCACATAGGAGCTACGGATATCAAGAATTCACAGGGCTAAATCCTATTAAATACATCGTGTTATCCTGACTCAGACTAAGGTACTCAATTGGATTAATTAGGAAAGATTTTCCAGGAGATAGCCAAGATTTTCACCTCAGTCTTTCAGTGGACACGCTGTTGAGATGACAAATGGGACACAGGACAGCATTTGCAAATGCCCCCCAAGGAGATTTTAATGGATCAGATCTCAAGTGAAATACTTGAAGTCTTTCTGACACAGATTTTAGTGATTTGGGCAATTCTGGAGACGTGAATGGAAGGTTCTCTTGGCAGCTGGAGGAGGCTCTGCAGACAGAGGTAAGAGACCTCTCAGCCCACCCTTGGGGCTGCTGTCATTCAGTCTTTATTTCTTAATGTTTCTGCTAAAAATCATAAAAACCACAAATCCCCGGCTTTTTTCTCTCCCCTGTCCACCAGCAGGAGCTTGTGCCCTCAGTCAGGAGCAGCAGCACAGGGAGTTCAAATCCCAAATCCCAAATCCCAAATCCCAAATCCCAAATCCCCTTCTGCCCCCTGGGAGTGTCATGATGCCGAAGTTCAGCAGAACAGTTTTGGTAGGAATGTGTCTTTCCTTTAAACGAAAGCAGCGAGGTTTGATTGGAGCCACAGGAAAGCCAACAGCCTCAATTGTCATCGCTTCAAGAGAAGCGTGACACAGCCTTTGTTTGGAGCCCTCGCAGGGGGAGCAGCAGCTCCTGGGAATAACAGGAAGTGTGGGTCCAGGTTTTCATCCTCCCGGTGAAATTCCTGCCCTGTCCTTGCCAGAACAAGGAAGGATGGAGGAGTGAAGGCTCCACCCAGCCGTGCTCAGTCCCAGCCATCCCTCCCTCCCCACAACCAACAGCCCCCAGCTCTCCCGGAGCTGTCCCAGATTAACTTCTGTATCCAATTCCACAGTGGAAACCTCTGATGCAAACGGGAATGGTGCCCAAGGACTCCAAATGAAACACAGGATTTCTGTCTGCAGAGGACTTTGGGGGACAGAAGAATGTGAGGAGGGAAAGGCTCCTCAGAGCAGCACAAGGTTCAGTATCAGATACCATCCACTTAACAGCTGCATTTTTAGGGCAAAAATCGAGTATTTGGTGCCAAAGGCTCAAGGCAGAGCTTCACAGCTCTCACAGGAGCTCTCTCTGTGCCTTCTGATGGCAAAAATTCTGTGGGGTCGGTCCCTGCAGGTGGGACCGACCCTGGCATGAACCTTCCTTTGCCAGGGAAGTGGCCAAAACCCATCCCTGGAGATGGGAACGTCCCCCTGCCTGCAGAGGGAACTCACTGAGGGGAGCCTGGACTCAGGGTCTCACCTGGCTGTGACTGCAGAGAGCTGAGATCAGTTCTAGGAAAATCCTGTCGCTTAAAAGTCATAAAACAATGCAATGGTTTGGGTTGGAAAGGACCTCAAATCCCACCCAGTGCCACCCCTGCCATGGCAGGGACACCTCCCACTGTCCCAATGTCCAGCCTGGCCTTGGGCACTGCCAGGGATCCAGGGGCAGCCACAGCAAACCTGGGAATTCCATCCCAGTCCCTCCCCACCTTCACAGCCAGGAATTCCTTCCCAAAACCCCATCTAAACCTACCCACTGTCAGCTTAAAGCCATTCCCTGTGTCCTGTCCCTCCATCCCTTGTCCCCAGTCCCTCTCCAGCTCTTCTGGAGCCCCTTTAGGCTCTGCCAGGGGCTCTGGGCTCTCCCTGGATCCTTCTCCTCTCCAGGTGAGCACCCCCAGGTGTCCCAGCCTGTTTTTATGGTGACACAAAACTCCTGGAGGTCAGGGAGGGCATTTCCAGTGGCCTCCAGAGCTCTGGAGCAGCATTTTGGGGGGACAGTGACTCCAGGGAAAGTCTGGATTAAAAATATGAAGCTGTTTATGAAATGCGGTGCCCAAAGTGAGAGAAGGTGTCAGAACCTGACTCTGATTAATAAGCACCATTTTATGGATCAGAAAATATCACATCTGACAGAGCTGCCAAAGACAAGTCAATTTTGTAAGAGCAGGTTTTATTGTGCTGGTAGCAGAGGAAAAAAATCCAATGTTTGACAAAGAAAAGAAACCTAACATGGTATTGAGGATGTTTATTTCTTTTATCATATTATGTATGAATCTTTTATAAGTTTTCAGTGAACTATATTAATTAAAAATTAGTTCTGGGAATATTTTGCTTGTAGCCTAATAAGCTATTACGTCAATACAGATTTTCATGGACTATTTTAAATTTGAAATAAAGGGGTCTCCTGAGTATGTGCAATGGAGCAAAAGTGTAACAAATTTAAAAAAAAAAAAAAAAAAAAAGTAGAATGTTTCACACTTTTTTCCTTATGCAAGTTGAGGATCGGGTCTGAGTTTTTCAAAGTATCTTTCATGTGCTTTATCCTACAAGTTTAATTATTACTGGAATTTTTATGGACTTCCCATGAACTTGATTATTTATTATTTTTATTATGAAATTTTTCACTTTATGGGGATCCATCCCAAGGCTGCCACACAAGGCAAGATTTTCCCAGTGTTACATCCCAGGACAAACCAGCATCTCTCCAGGAAATGCTGCTGATGGTTTAGGGCTGGAACTCCCCTGAGCTGGGCTAGAGGCAGGGATGGGGATGAATCCATCCCAGAATTCTGCAGATCCCTCCAGGATGGGGCAGGGATGGGGGTGAATCCATCCCAGAATTCTGCAGATCCCACCTGGATGGAGCAGGGATGGGGGTGAATCCATCCCAGAATTCTGCAGCTCCCACCTGCATGGCAGCTCCTCCACAGAACAAAAGAAAGAGGAAAACCTCAAATTCTGGGCTGCTGATGGACAGAATCGATTTTCTGGGATTCCCAGTCTTGAGTGTAATTCCCATTTTGGGAGACCCACAGAAGCAGAACCAGATCATAAAATATAAGGCCAGAACAAAACCCTCATTTTAAATAATTCCAGAAAGAATGATCAAAACATGTTGTGTCAATGACAGTTGACAGTTGTCAGTTTTATATAAATTCTTTCTTTTTTTGCAATTTTTTTGCAATTACAATGAGATGAGAACTTTAAAAAAAAAAAAATCATATTTTTTGTGCTTTCTTTTCATTTTCAGCAAGCTGCCTTTATATATTTTCCAACACCTGGACAGAGCTTGGAGGCATCAGGGAGATGAGCTCCCAGCAGGAATGGAGAGACACAACTCAGGGGTAAATACCCACCTTGGAGGGCTCCTGTTGAAGGAATTCTGAATTAAGCAACGTTTTATATCAGTGTAACAGATCCTATCCCACTGCAGGACTAAAGCCTGAATTTTTGCCACTTTTCAGTTATAACATTTATGACATATTTTTATATGAAATAATAATTTTTTTTGGTGAAATCTCCCATGCCTCAAAGCCCCTCCATATATAAACTCCACTATCAGAGTTTAAGACAAACCTTACATCTACTTATGAATTTAAAATAATCTTAAGGAATTTTGCTGATGAATAAGTGACAAATAAAGAAACACAATGGAAGTTTCTTGAGGTACCAGTCCCTAAACAGTACCTGAAAGTCACAGGTGAGCTTTAGTCTTGTAGCCAAATAGTGCAATCACAAAAGGGGCTTTGGAATCTAAAGTCTTCTAGAAAATTATTCCTAATTTGATAAATGTGGGAAAATTAACATATTTCTGTGGGCCAAAAATATGACCCTTCCTTGCTGTTTGCTGTCTGATTTTTCAATTTCATTTTGAAGGGATTTTGCTAATTTTACCTCTTTTTTTTTTTTTTTTTTTTTTTTTTTTTTTTTCCATGTAGCAACCTCCTGAAAGCATCAAGCAGCAGCCTCCTAGAAAAGACTCTTGTCCATCATTCCAAAGGGAGCCAAGGATGTGGGAGTGTTCCTTTTGGCCTTGTCCATGGGCAGACACATTGAAAACCCAAATTCCACGGGCATGGCTGATGTGGAATCAGCACCAATAAATGCAACCACACCAGTGGGGTGAAGCTTTTGGATCAGCCCAGACTCCAGCACACCAAAAATCCCAAACCCAAGCCCTGGGGCCCCACTCCAGTGATGTTCATGGAAACCAATGTAATTAATTCTAATTATTTAGCCTCCCAACACAGCGTTGGTTGATTTAACCTGGTTGAGGAACCAAAGCAAACAGCAGTTAATTGATTTGCTCGGGTTCACATCAGAGTGGGATGAGGAGCACAGCCCCCACATTCCCATTTCCCTGCTTTATCCCCAGGCTCCAGCTACTTCCACGGCTGCAAGTTCATGTTTTGAAAAAGCCAAGGAAAATCAACAACACCCATCTTTGTGTTGTTTAGTTTGCAGGTTGAAACGTGCTCCTCATATTCATATTAATGAGCTGCTTCTCATGAGGCAACCCATTAAATTTAATAGGAGAGCAACAAAAACCTCCCATGAAATGAAATAGTTGCAGTTGTGTTTACATTTCCTCGAACGCTGCACTTTGCATTCCTGTGCTAGGAACAAACTTGTGGGGCTTTTTTTTTTTTTTTTCCATGATAAACAGGTTTTAATGTTTAATGATAAACAGGTTTTAATGACTCTCTTTAGCTTTTCCTTTTCTGCCACTTTCCTCTTCTGTCCTGGTGGGATGACAGGATCCCATCCTTCACCAGGCACCGGGCACAGAATGTCCTCCATGGGAAAAGCAATTTCTCATTTTTGTAGCTTTTCAACACTTTTCCCAAATTCATTATAAATTGATGGAGTTTCTAGTTTAGACAGTGATGAACAAAGAATCCATTCAAAACACTTGTTTCAGTGTTTTTGGGGTTGGTTTAGGTGCACCATAACCTCCCCTCTTCTGAAAGGACTCCAGTGTTGTTTCAAAACACATTATGAAACCCAAACTCTGGCAGAAAGAGGATTTCCTCCCTGCTTGGTTCTGCAAAAACACCATTTTTGTCAACAAGATTTCATTATTATTAAATTATTATTATGCTTTTTAAATCTCAAACAAGATCCCCCAAAGCCAGATGGCCTTTCCAAGCAAAATCCAGCCCAATGCAGGGAGCAAGTGGGCTCCAAAGGAAATCCTCAGGTGATCTCAAAGGCAGAACTGGCAGCAAAACTGTTCCCAGACTCCTTACAGCACAAATCAGGGCAATATTAAGTTTGGAAATCCTGGAGTAGGTGACCCATTTGAATTGGCCCCTGATCTGCAGAATCCCGTATTTTGTAGGGCTGTCACCACAGCACCTGAATATAAATCTAATAGTAATAATAATAGTAAATGTAGCTGCTGCTGTGGTGTGGTGGCCCCAAAACAAGAGGGGCTGTGACAAGGACAAAGGCGAGCTGGACTCTCCAGAAATCTCAATGTTTGTGCTGTCAAATTGGTTTCTTTCTCTCCTCTCATGGAAGCCCCTCTGCTCTGGGACAGGCTGGGACACCTGGGGGTGCTCACCTGGACAGGAGAAGGATCCAGGGAGAGCTCAGAGCCCCTGGCAGAGCCTAAAGGGGCTCCAGGAGAGCTGGAGAGGGACTGGGGACAAGGCATGGAGGGACAGGACACAGGGAATGGCTTCAAACTGACAAAAGGCAGGGATGGATGGGATTTGGGCAGGAATTCTTCCCTGGGAGGATGGGGATGGAATTTTCCCCTGGATCCCTGGCAGTGCCCAAGGCCAGGTTGGACATTGGGACAATGGGAGGTGTCCCTGCCATGGCAGGGGTGGCACTGGATGAGCTCTAACCTCTTTTCCAACCCAGAGCACTCGATGATTCTCTGATCCCCAGCTCACAGGAGTCCAACAAGCCCATTCCTGTTGCTGATGATGCTCCAATCTCCTGGCCCTCCCAAAGGAACCCCAGGGCAGTGCCCAGGAATCAATCCCTGCTGGATTAACCACTGCAGAGGAGGAGCAGCACAGTGTGCAACACCCTGACACAAACATCCCAGCACTTCAGGGTGCATAATGAGGGTGAAGTGCAGCTGAAGTCATGTGGCTTTCCTCCAAAAGCCAAAAATTAAAATAAATGTTTGATTGAACAGGAAAAAGAGCAATACCCAGGAAGCTGCTGCGCTGCTCCCTCTTAATTTTCCTGTAGTCATTAGAGAGACATTGTTTCACAGTTGTTTTATTTTTCCTGCCACAGGATCACATCTCTCCCAGCCTTTATAATTTTGATTTCTCTGACCAATCTCCTCTTAATTTTTTGGTTCAGCAGGGCTGGAGCCCACGGTCCTGCCACAGTGGCCTCTCCTCCAGCTGTGCACACCAGAAAGGCTGGCAAACAAAATAACAAAACCTCTTCTTTTTTTACACATTTGCATCTCTTTGCTCCTTGTGTTTCTTCATCATATGAATTATTTTTTTAGTACTACAAAGTGTTCAAGGCTAGGCTGGATGGGGCTTGGAACAACCTGGGGTAGTGGAAGGTGTGCCTGTCCATGGCAGGGGGTGGGACAGGATGGGATTTAAGGATTTAAGGTCCCTTCCCACCCAACCCAGTCTGTGGTTGCATGGTAAAAAATATCTAATTTGTAGAAATGATGTAAATCAGAATTTAGGACAATAAAGGCACCAATGAGCCCATTTAGACCCTGAACATGGAGGAGCTGTTGGATGTCCAAGAGCCATCAATACCCTGGGAAGATCCCCCTGGAGCAGCTGCTGGAGCTCCCTGACTTTAGTAAAGCACTAGAAATGCTCCTGGCTGTGGATCATGGCTTTGAAGGAGCCAAGAGGAGAAAAAAAAAACCAGGCAGGGAGCAAGGAGTGGGAAGGGCAGGATCTGCTGGAGCCCAGGCAGGCACAGCCCTGGGATCCTCCCCAACCAGGAGCGAGGAGTTCTCCCGGTGCTGCAAGCCCAAATCCCACAAGGAAAACTGGGAAGAACTAAGAGAGGAGGAGAGCAGCTTGTTCCTGCAAAACCAGAGGAGGAATCAGAGCCTCAAAGAGCTGCAGCATATTTCTTACAAACATTTGAGCTCCACTTACATCAAATGTCCTCGTGTTCAGAACAGGTGGCTCACCAACCCTTTCACTCTGTAATTTCGTTATGAAAGCTGCTTTATTTATCTCTCAGACTCATCTGAAAATTACAATAAAAAAAAAAAAAAAAAGAAAACAAAACATGTTGGAAAACAGTTTATTGGGAGAGCTGCAGTCTTGGGGGATATTCTCCAAGGGAAAGGGATGTTTAATTAAACACACTCGCCCAATGGAAGGCGCCTCTGAAGCCCTGGCGCTGTTTCCTGGCATACATCGCTCCCAATATTCGTCAGGGAATGTTTATTTTGGATAACTCAGGCCTCCACAGGCACACCAAGAGGTGAGGTAACAGCTAAAGCACCACCACCACCACCACACAGCTTCCATTTGGGTGACATCTTCCAGTTTCTCATCCAAGACAGGAATAAATAAAATTGAACTGCACAGGGACGCTTTCTCTGCATCCCCCTTACCACTGTTGGTGCTGAGCACGTGGAAAACTCAGGATTTTATTTTATTTTATTTTTTTTTTCCTCAGAGTTCTCTATGGCTGTACAACCAGGAGCAATGAGAGAAACGCTGAATGCTGTAAACTGAAAAAGGGAATTAACCAATTTGTTAATGACAACTTATTTGGGTGCAGCCCCGTTCCCTTTGGAACGGGTGCTCTTTATTCAACCTTTCAATGTCAGTTATCATTTTTAAAGCAGCTTGACCTGGAAGCACACAGTTAAAATTGTGGTGACTGTTAATGACAGTTTTATTGGACACTATGCTTATAGTTCACATTTTGAGGTCTGTATGTAATTGATCTTTCTCCCCTACATGAGAAACACTGCAATGAGTTGGTTGCAGCACCACATTATAGATATAGAGAAATAATAATGATGTCACCTTGAGATTCAAAGATCGTGGAATAGTAATAGTCTCCTAGCTCATTCTCCCAACTGTGATGACCTCTCCAGTACTAAATCTTAACAGTCTCAGCATTATTTTTGAATTATTCATGCTAGCCTTTTCCCTCACTACAAAATCAAGGAAAATGAATGCATCATGCTCTGTCAGCTCCACAGGTATTTTGGTAAAAGTATAAAATGTTATTTGGTTTCAAAAAAAATCCGTGCAGCAATACAGGTCACTTGCTAGGCTGAGCAAAAACAAAAATTCATATGCAGAAGAGATGGGACACATCCATTCTAGGGCTGGATGAGGCATTTTGAATCCCTGCAAGTTGCGTTTTGATTAATTACAGCTTCTCCTGTAGAAATAAAACGGGAATTAAAGAAGCATCAACACACACAAGGCATTTTTCACCAACTGGGACAGGGTTGCCATCATTCCAGGGATTGAGCAGGGTGCCAGGACACGAGGAGTTATGGATTGGGAACAGAGAGACACTTTTTAATGTCATATTTAGAGGTGGAATCAGTGGTGATGCTCAGCAAAGAGGGCAGCCCATCCCAGCCAGAATTGCAGTGGCTCCTAAAGGCAGCAGGCTGATAACTCTTCTAGACCATCAAACCTGGATAATAAGAGAGGGCTACAGTTTTATTCCAGTGATGGATCTCATAAAAAGTGCACATGGGAATAAAATAAAATGCATGTAAATGTAAACTCGAGCAGATATCCTGATTCATCTGTAGCTGGTGACCTTTAAGTTCATTATGAAAAACAAATGTCAAGCTTTCAAAAGACAGGAGTATCCCTGGCTTTGCTGGGGATTTTGTATGCTATGGCACAGACTGTATTAATTTAGTCTGGCATCAATAACCTTGAAATCAGGATTTTGCACTAAAAATCTAGTTTTATGTTTATTCAGAAAGCAAAGATAAAAGGCGACTTTATTTTAAGGGACCCTCCTGTGGCTACAGGGCAAACGTAATGTAACACTCTGGATTTCCACTACCTTGCTATTCAATGGCAGCTCCCATGGCAACAGATTTTATAGGAATACAAAGGGTGTGATGAAGATCTCCCTTTATTTTTGCACCGAGTTTAATTATGGAAAAGTCTCCAGCCTGCAGAGTTCTTTGGCATCCTTGACATGACAAACACTCCTGGAAATCCTCGGTCCAAACCAGCCACAGGTCCCCTGGAGAAGGGAAAGAACCTCATCCATCCACTGTGGAAAACAGAGAGATGTTGGATGTTGATACTGACACCAAAAATTTCAACTGATTAACAGGGGAATATCACATAATTGCTGAAGAAACAACATCTGATCAATTAATTACTTCTCTACCTCTAACAAGAAGTGCTTTTATGGTTCCATTCTCTCCTCAATTAGATCATAAGCTGGAAGACAGTCAACCTGATGAGGCTAAAGTATTTAAATGTATTTTTTTCTCCATTTTTGCTCTTTGTTGTTGTTGTAGTTATGCTAACAGAGCTACCTGCTCTCTCTCTCTGTCCTCTTTGCTCCTGCTGATAAAGGGACACTCTCACTGAGATGAATCTCCTGCCATATTTTTAAAGGAATAAAAACCCACTCACATCTCAAAAAGAAACAACAAAAGCATCTACAAAAATCACTGGTTTTAGTCTCATTGAGCATCAGCAGGATCCTACTGCAGTTCTGATGCTCTGGCATGCCCAGCAAAGTGTCCCAGCAGGGGAAAAAAAATTACAGACCAACAGGTACTCCCAGTTAAATGCTGGGACACTAGAACAAGAATTGAAGAAACAATTAAATTCAACAAAAAATTGAAGAAAATTGGGATGTACAACTTTCTTCCATCCAGAAGCTTTGTCACCACAAAGTACATCAATTACAAATAACCAGATTTTCTCTTCACCTGTACTGTGGAGCCAGGCTGGGACACCTGGGGGTGCTCACCTGGACAGGAGGAGGATCCAGGGAGAGCTCAGAGCTCCTTCCAGAGCCTAAAGGGGCTCCAGGAGAGCTGGAGAGGGACTGGGGACAAGGCATGGAGGGACAGGACACAGGGAATGGCTCCCACTGCCAGAGGGCAGGGATAGATGGGATATTGGGAAGGAATTGTTCCCTGGCAGGGTGGGGATGGAATTCCCAGCTTTGCTGTGGCTGCCCCTGGATCCCTGGCAGTGCCCAAGGCCAGGCTGGACATTGGGACAGTGGGAGGTGTCCCTGCCATGGCAGGGGTGGCACTGGATCAGCTTTAAGGTCCTCTCCAACTCTAACCATTCTGTGATTCTATAAAAATCAGAAGGACATTTACACTGACTTCAGTGAGAAAGTTTAACTATTTGTGTTTATTTTCTACCAAAATACAGACTTTTGATCACTTCCTCGCTATGTTTCTGCCTTTCACAAAACTCACATTTAAGCATCCTACCACAAATTCCAGTGTTCCAAACGCTTTGAGCCCACGTGGTGCTTGGCTGAGGATGGGCAGAGGGCTCCAGACAAGGCCACGAGCCCTGAGTCTCTGCTGTCCCTGTCACAGCTCTTTGAAGCACAGACAGGCACTATCAGCTGATGCTGTGCAGGGTCCCCCAGTCACAATGGTGGAGTCATTCCACCAGAGCGTTGCATTTTCCTTTCCTGATGGCTCCTGCACATGAAAGAGACCCTTATCTGTCCATGGAGCAAACAGGGGGCTCAGATCCAAAGAGCTGCCCAACATTTCCCCCCACGGCTCCAGCACTGGGGCTGGATGAGCTCATGGCACTTTTCCTCTCTGACTTTTACTCCTACAACAGGCAGAGTGGATGGCCCCAGCCATCAAAGCACAGTCACTCCCTGAGTGGTGACAAACGACACTGAACTCGAAAAAATGCAGCCTGATCTATCTGGGGGGAAATAAACTTAAACAAAGGTGCTTGAGGGTGGGAGGAAAGCTGGCCAGAAGCAAAAGCAAGAAAAGGAACACGGGAGTGATAGCAGCAGATTAAATATGAATAACTGAAAGCTTCCAGAATTGTCTGCAGGCTTCTGGTGACACATGTGGCACCTCAGAGGAGAGGACAGGGCAGGAGGTGTCACTTGTCACCGGCCAGGGCAGAGCACACAAACCTTGACACCTCCTCCTACATCACCTTCCCATTCCCAGCAGGATCCAAAGGCACCAAAATCCAGCTCCTCAGTCCTGGCCATTAATCTAAAAAGCAGCATTGCAGCGACTTAAATCAGCTCTTTTCAAATTCCCTTCCCTTTAATTCCATAAGTACCCAGCTATTTTAGGCTCTTGATATAAAACCCACCAAATATTTGTGGGTAATTCCTCTACTTCTGCTTAGCCTTGTAAGCCCAGAGGAATACAGAGCAGCAGACCTAGATCCCAGTTTTAACTCCAGTTTCTATTTTAACACCAAATTTCCATGGAATTGCTACAAAAAAAAAAAAAAAAAAAGGCAGGGAAGCATCTTTGTGGACAGTAATTCTGTTGGGTAAATCTCCCTTTGATCTTCCTTAACAAGTTTATCTCTCCCAAGGTGTGATTATTTTTACTGGTCTTTATTTCAGGGGTTCAGATATATCTATATAGGCCTACAAAATTTTGCACTCACTTATTTCCAATTAAAAGGGATCACAGGGAAATGCATTTAGGGAGGTTGATCAAGTCTTTTTCTCTTTGGAAAATAAAAGAAGGGGGAGAAAAAAGGGTGAATTCTTGATCATTGCAAATCCTCCAGCCTCTCTCAAACTGTAATATTTTGTGTTTTCCTGCAAATTCTCACTGCATTTTGCTTCTATGCTGTGTTTGTGCTCTCTGCTTTTCAAATTTCCTCGCTAAATACGCCTTCAAAATGAAATACATGTTTTGAGAATAGTCCATTAAAAGTACTGAACATTTTCAAGAAAAATTTTTATTTCTCATGCCTGCACTTTTAAAGAGAGCAGAGCCTGGTATTTTTTTAATTTTTTTTTTTTTTTGGTGATTCAAAATATATAGATATATTATATGAGGCACAGTGATGATTTTATTCCAACATAAATGTCATTCTCACATAGTAATTTCATTTGGACTAGCAGGAGCGACTTTTTTTTGAGGTGTTTGCACCTAATATTAATGTTAAAGTTTAAACTATTTCAGAGAAGGATAACGACAGCCAATTAACAGGCAGGGCAGGATTTACTGGTTTCCATTGGAAATATCAGGTCCCTCCTACTCTTGGCAACATTTGAGAGCACAACCATTCTTTTTCTTTAAAAACAACTAGAAATTCGCATGTGGAAGTGAAGAAATGCCCGTTTCCCCTTCACTATTTCCCTCCAGGCCTTGCCAGAGAAATGCCACTCGGGCTCTGAGGTCAGCCTGGGTTTGAGCAGAGCTCTGCATTCCTGAACTCCTTCCCAAATCTCGGCAAAGGGAGCAAAACAAATCGCAGATGTGGGAACAGGGGAGAGGAAATGGTCATTTTTCCAGCGTGGGTCATGGAGAATAGATTAGTGAGAGCAGCACGGCTGAAACGAGCTGGCACAGGAGGCAGGAGCTGGCCCTGACCCAGGACAAACAGTGCCAGAGCTGGGAGAAATGGGAGACATGGGAGAAATGGGAGACATGGGAGAGATGGGAGAAATGGGAGAAATGGGAGAGATGGGAGAAATGGGAGAAATGGGAGAGATGGGAGAAATGGGAGAAATGGGAGACATGGGAGAAACGGGAGAAATGGGAGAAATGGGAGAGATGGGAGAGATGGGAGAAATGGGAGAAATGGGAGAAATGGGAGAAATGGGAGAAATGGGAGAAATGGGAGAAATGGGAGAAATGGGAGAGATGGGAGAAATGGGAGAGATGGGAGAAATGGGAGAGATGGGAGAAACGGGAGACATGGGAGAAATGGGAGAAATGGGAGAAATGGGAGAAATGGGAGAAATGGGAGACATGGGAGACATGGGAGACATGGGAGACATGGGAGAAATGGGAGAAATGGGAGAAATGGGAGAAATGGGAGAGATGGGAGAAACGGGAGAAATGGGAGAAATGGGAAAAATGGGAGAAATGGGAGAAATGGGAGAAATGGGAGAAATGGGAGACATGGGAGAAATGGGAGAGATGGGAGAAATGGGAGAGATGGGAGACATGGGAGAAATGGGAGACATGGGAGACATGGGAGAAATGGGAGAAATGGGAGAGATGGGAGAAATGGGAAAATGGGAGAAACGGGAGAAATGGGAGAAATGGGAGAAATGGGAGAAATGGGAGAGATGGGAGAAATGGGAGAAATGGGAGAAATGGGAGAACTGGGAGAAATGGGAGAAATGGGAGAGCCAGGAGCCAGAGCCATGGAGAGCCCTTGGCTTGCCCCCCCTGTTCCCAGCTCTCCTAAAGGTGGTTCCAGCACAGCCCAGGATGGGCAGCTCCATTTGGGCCAGGGGAATGTGGGCAAAGCTGATGGATGCCAGCTGGGAATGGATCCTGCTCCAGCTACACACAAGGATTTGTGTTGGGATGGCAGCTGGAGCTTCCTGTGGTGATGGCAGGAAACGTGGCTTGGGAGAGCCAGGACACTCTGGAAAGCCTCAGGAGAACTGCAGAGAGTGGACAGACCCTCCTAGAGCAGCTGTGGCTGCCCCTGGATCCCTGGCAGTGCCCAAGGCCAGGTTGGGCATTGGGGTTGGAGCACCTGGGACAGTGGGAGGTGTCCCTGCCATGGCAGGGGTGGCTCTGGGTGGGGTTTAAGGTCCCTTCCTTCCCAAACCATCCCATGAATCCTGAGAAAATCCCTGATTTCATTTCCATGTGTTAGTGACACAGTGGCAGGTGATGCCAGTCCAGGCCACATTAAATCCAGGGCACAATCATTTACCTCACTAACTCCAATCCAAGCAGCAATAATAATAATTCCTCCCCACCACCTCCTTAGGCTCATGCAATATTTTAGCCACATTCCCACCGAGGGCAGGCACAGGCAGAGTAACACTGGGAAAGGGAAAATAGAGCTCTGGAGACAGGAAAAGTGGACCCAGAGACCACCCAGCCACAGCAGGACGAATGAGATGTCATCCATGGTATCCCACGGCTCAGGATGTTATTCTTGAGCAGTGCACAATCAATTATGTCTGTATGGAATGACTCCACTCCCTTTTTTTGGGTCTCCAGGAAATCTTTGTTCAAATTGAAGATGGTTTTCTAACAGGCTCCACACTTTACCCAATTTTCCAGCTGAGTTGACTGAGGCCCAGCAGGTCAAAAGGCTTACCCAAGGTCAGGGAGGGAATCAATGAGTTGGGTCAGATTAGATCCCAGCCTGTTCCTTGCTTTTCATCCTCTGCTTTTCCTGCTGGACCACTGTTAGAACCAGGTTAACAAAATGTCATGGATATGCTTTAAAAATATATATTTTTAAACTTGTTATCCCAACAAGAATTAAGTTCTTTAGGCAGCACGCTATAAAAGATTAGGTTTCAAGAGGTGAGGCCTTTGCTGCAAGGAATTCAATATCCAGCACAATGTAAAATATCCAGCAGCAGAAAGACTTTTACTACTGTATAAAAATAATAAAAATGCAGAAAAGTCAAATTCACAGATCAAATGCTGAAGTGCTCACTCGGGTCAAGTTCTGCCTGGCTTTAATTGTATTTTGCCTTGGGAAAAGGCTTCAGATCTGGCCATAAATTAGTATGCTGATCCCATGGCATGAATGGTGTTTTATTTACTTATTCCCTGGAATATGCTGCAGAATTCAAGTAGCAGTTAAGCTAAAAAGAGTCGCTCATCCGAGGCTGAAGGAACTGTGGTGTTGGTGAGAATTATCTCGGGCTGCCTCTTCCAACCACCCGCTGTGTAATTTGGTGTGAATTGCCCAAAATAGCCCATTTCCCCCCAAGGGATGTGTTTCTTGAGCTTAGGCACCTAGAGGCACCGAAATCTCTGGATTTTCAGGATAAATGTCTTCCCTGGAGGGCAGAGGAGCCACAGGAAAGGCTCTCTGGGACAGCTGAGCCTTCCTCATCCCTGGGGATTTCCACACCCACCAAAGGAAAGCTCTGAGCAGTCAGGTCTGGCCCAGGAGCTGGTGAAGGGGGATGGCCTGGACATCCTCCAACCCAGCCAGGACAATTTTCCAGTCCTGCAGCATCACTGGATATTGTCCTTCTCAGGATTAATTTTTGAAGACCACTTCAGAGGTAGTTTTTTTCCCCAGCTCCTCCAGATCCTCCCTTGCCAGCTCCCCTGATAATACAGATAGATATGGCATGGAGAGAGAAGGATATAAGTTTATTTCCCAGCTATTACTCCAGAAATAAAACAAAGAAAACATTCATCAAACTGTGTTCCTTTTTCCTTCATTCTCTTTCATGCCACCAAGCCACAGAAGAATTGTTCTGGGTATTTTGTTTTCAGACAATGGGAAAAGATTTTGCTTTGGAAAAGTCCAGTCAGGAATTTTCTTTTCCCGATTTTTGGATCCATCACAGGGGCACTCAGAACTCTTGGCAAAGTTCAGCACTGAGGAAACTGCATCTCATCAGTTCTCATCTGCAGATCAAAGCAATTCACTGGCAACATGAAAAGCCTGTATTCAAAAACTGACAGGATACCCTTAAAAAAAAAAAAATAAAATAAAAGAACAAGCTTAGAAATTCTGGGAAGAATGCATTTGGAGTTTCATGCAAAATAAAACAACATCTAAAGAGCAGTATTAAAAATATCCTCGGACGCAAGAGAAACATTTGTATTTGCCCAGTGCTGAAACAATAAACGAATGAAAACGATCTCAGCTCCCTGTTCCAGAGCAGGATAAAACTATTCAACCATTAAACTGGGTTCAACTCTGCTGGCTTTGCTCTTGTGCTTCCATAAAGGCCAGAAAAAGCTAAACCAGGCAGGAGATGACAGAAATTTGCAGGAAGCATCCTAAGAGTGGAGAAATTTGGGAAGTTTTAAAGATGTGCAAATTCAGGAGCAAAGCACTCGTTCACCTGCTCCTCCTGACTGCTGGTGCCTGTCAGCACTTCCAGAAATAGAAATGTTTTCTGTCTTTTGACTGGCACAGCTCCCCTCTTCTTCCCCGGGCTGGCTCTGGAGCTGCCTTTGCCTCCACCTCGTTTTTGTCAGAACTGGGAGCACACAGAGGTTCCAGCAGCTGCCTGACCTTTCCAAGGTGTGCATCTCCACCTTCACCACCCAGGGACCTCCTTATGCTTAAAATCTGCTCCAGGTTCACTTGAATTATTTCGTGTGAAGGTGCTTAATGTCACAAACAATTTTTTTTTCTCTCATTGCAGGTCAGTTGGCATTTTAATGTTTATTATTGAACCGCCTTTGAAAGCTGAGCATGGAACAGATTTGCCTCCATCGATGGACACAGGGGAGCATCCCAGCCCAGCTGTGCACCTGCCACCTGCATTTGCTGGACTCTGGCCTCATCTTGGAGGGATGTCAGCTCCCAGGAGCTGTGGGAGCACAGCCAGGTCCAGCCCAGCCCAGCCAGGGGACGTCCCAGCACGTGGCTCCAGTTAAGCAGAGCATTCCTCTGCTCCCAGCCTGGACATCAGCACCCTCTGGGAGAAGGCCAAAGGGAATTTCACCCATTTTTACACTTATACAACATTTTATCTACTTATCTATTTGTCTATTATATACTCAGGCTGATGTTTGAATGGGGAGCTGAACCCAGCCCCAAACCAAGACTGGCATGAGGGACAGAACAACCCTGGCTATGTCCCACCACTATCATGGGACAACTTATGTCACAGAGACACTACATTGAGAAAAAAAAATTAAAAATTATGATAAGCATTTTAACTTTCACTTATTTCCATTTTAGGTTACTGCAGGATTCTACTCCTCACACAGTTCACATTGTATTTATGTAAAAATGTTATTAAGACAAGAAGTAAAGACCGGATTTGTCCATAATGTGTAACTTAACCTCTTATTCAGCTTGAGGTCATCCCCCCTTGTCCTGTCCCTTCATCCCTTGTCCCCAGTCCCTCTCCAGCTCTCCTGGAGCCCCTTTAGGCTCTGCCAGGGGCTCTGAGCTCTCCCTGGATCCTTCTCCTCTCCAGGTGAGCACCCCCAGCTCTCCCAGCCTGGCTCCAGAGGGGTTCCAGCCCTTGAAGCAGCTCCTCTGGATTTATTCCAATAGATCTTTTTTGTGCTGGGGACCCTAAAGGTGGACACAGCCCTGCAGGTGGGACCTCACCAGAGCACAGGAGGGAATCTCCTCTCTTGCCCTGCTGCTCAGGCTGCAGGGCATCCAGCTCAGGATGGAATCTCCTAAGGGACTCTGCCCTCAGCTGCCACCAGATTCTCACAAGAGCAGCAGGACAATGTGAAAACTGCACACGGGTGATCCAAAGCCCACACATCCCTACGTGTGGAGAGCAATTCCAACAGTTCTGATTGTTCTTCAGCGAGTGTGTGATGAGGTTTGCCAGCACTCAGAGGATTCTGCGAGGTTGGAGTTACACCCAGTTCATAAAACCACACAGAATTCATACATTTTACAGAGACAGGCTCCCTAAAGTGTCACAGTGTATTTTAGCAGCTGAACTGCCTGGGATTCAGTGAAAGAATCCTGCTTCTCTGCCATGGATCTCGGGCTCTGCCAGCTCCTCCATGTGCATTTATCATCCCTGCCTTGTGAAGGAGCGCGGTTGGCTTGAGGGACAGAGGTGCACCTCCTGTAATGGTATATTCTACACTCTGCTGCAACCTTTCTTCTCATATTTCAGAGTTGAAAAAGGCCTGTCAAAAAGGGGCTATTATGAAAGGGAATTTGAAGACATTCATAAACATCGAGACAGAAAATTGCATTTTCAATATGAGAACCTCAATAGTTAAGGCTACATTTGGGAGATCACTATGGCCCTCTTATTTTCTGCTTACGCTGTCAAAGTTTGAATTCATGTTGGGTTTTCGAGCAATTCAAACAAAGGATACTTTCATAAACATCCATTTCATAAACTACAGCATATCTAATTCTTTGGGTTCTGAAGGCTGAGCTGAATGTAGTGTTTGTGGTCTACTGAGAATATGTCTGGAAAACATAAAACAATCTACTAGGTAAGTTACAATTCTGTTGACATAGGGAATGAAAATGGAAATTCTCTAGTAGTTTCTTCCATCCCCGGCTTTACGCTGTACTTTGCCTGATGTGAGCTGATTGGTGCAGTATATCTTGATGTTAGGATCCCATTTCAGAAATGTTCTGACATTATCTATTTGGCAGTTTGAAAAATAGTATCAAACTCCCAATGCATTTGAGCGCACGTTTCAACCCAGCAAGCGTAATATCCATTTCCTCCGGTGCAAGAGGCACATTAGGACCAACTCCAAGTGGATTCAATTCTAGGAATGCAATATGTGGCTCCACACAACCCCACACATGCACACACAGCCTTGCTGAGAGGGACCAAAAGGAATTAACCTGATTTGATTTCCAGTCTCTCCCAGCAAACACGCAGGTCTGTCCTTACCTGAGTTCTGTGAGTGCAGTGGCACAGCTGGCACCTCACCTGCCCATGGCACAGGGAGGAATGGAGAGAGGAAACCACATCCAAAATAAAATCAATTAATAGGAATGTTTTCACAAGAAATGCAGAGATAGGATAAGGGGGAATGTGGAAGGAGGGCAGGGTTAGATGGGATTTTGGGCAGGAATTGTTCCCTGGCAGGGTGGGGATGGAATTCCCAGATTTGCTGTGGCTGCCCCTGGATCCCTGGCAGTGCCCAAGGCCAGGTTGGACATTGGGGTTGGAGCAGCCTGGGACAGTGGGAGGTGTCCCTGCCATGGCAGGGCTGGCACTGGTTGATCTTTAAGGTCCCTTCCCAAACAAACCCCTCAATGGTTTTGTAATTTCTCAAATAATTGACAGTGACTACGAGGTTGGGCACATCTCTACCCAGGCTACAACCACCCAGTTCCCTGAAGGATGTGTTCTCTTGCAAATATGCTTAATATGTCAATAGGAAAAAAATACATGCTGTAAATTTTGCTGTAATAATTATTGGAAATGCTTGAGCCTTGCTGGAATTTGGCAATAGCTCCACTAAATATAGGACTCCAGGCACACTTAATTTAACAGGAGATTTATCAGTGGTCTTATTGACCCAAAATTCCTCTTATTTAACATTTATAAGCTTTTTTACCACACAAATTTCTCTGTATCACAACAGATAAAATTTATACCGGGTTAGCTTCACCAATATTTGTCAAAACATTTTCCAACAACTTCTGGAATAGAGCAGCCAGGAGATAACTAAAGCACCTGAAGTAGGGCATATGAAACACCATAACTTTTTACAGTTTTGCCCTAAAGAAAATGAAGCCAATCTCTGCTAATATCCCTTTCATTTACACTCTTTGCTACGAGATTTCCCTAAAGGCATTAGTGGCTGGCAAACAACTCCCAGCACCTTGATTACAGGAAATCATATTTCTCCCAATCCCAAGCTTCTTCATAAGTACTGAAAATGCTTTGCCTACTAAAATACATTTTCTTAACTTACCAGTAATTCTACACCTCGAGCCACCCAATTTCCTTCCTCTCCCAGCACAGGAACCACTTGTATTCCTGCTCAATATATCCTCACTCCTACTTCACTCTTTGTTTTTTTTTTTTTTCAGTAGAGATGACTCTGTGCTTCCACATCAAAAGTGGTATCAAATACGTTTGGAGAATATCTTGGGGGAAGAGGGAGAGGAACAAGATTTATTAGTGAGGATAACAAAGTATTTCAATGATGATGGCAAGTTAAAATGTACAGATTTTTACCTGAATTCCCTTGGATTTAAAGAATTATGGAGGCTCTGACCCAGACTGAAGGGTGAGCCCCAGAAAAATGACACATCTTCAGAACAACCCTTGGACCTCTTTTCTTACATACAGATCACAACCCAAGCCACCAAAATTCAACTCCTTGCCCTCATACACCCATCAAGCTTCAGTTCCCAGAGATTCCCAGTGTCCCAGGTGCTTCCCAGCATTTCACATCAATTAAAACACAGAGAGCAGCTCCCAGGATGCTGCAAACAAAAGTTTTGTATAGGAGATTACTTCTGTTACTAAAATCCTGTTAAGAAACCAGACTCAGAGTGTTTTCACACACACACACACACACACACACTCTCTCCTTCAGGGCCAATTAAAGCACATAACGTGCCCAGCTCTGCATGGACAGGAATATTTCCAGATTTAAATTTGCAGGACACATCCCTGCTGTTGAGAAAACACGAACGTCTTGGCAAACGAAACCACAGTTTCTGGTTTCATTCAGCCTGCTTTCATTTTTTTTTTTTTTTTTATTATTATTATTTTTTCCTGGTGATTCTAACTGTGAAAGGCAAGCCTTATTTAGTGGTTGAAGTGAACTCCCACCAGGTGCCATTGCTGGGGCTCTGTGCAGCTGAAGAGAGGCCGGAGGAGCAGAGGAAATGCTCCAGGCCAGGCTCTGACTCAGTAAGGCACATACACGCAAAGGCAGAAATATTTTATGTCTCTGCTCCAATCTGACAGTTTTCTCTGGGGGGAAATTAAGGATCTACAAGTGAGGTCCAAATCACAGAAAGGGATCTTCAATCCTGCATCTTCCCCAGGCTCCATCTGTTTGTCTCTCTGCCTGGCCAGAGGGTCCTTCCAGCTCCATGCCCAAGTCTCTCCTCCAGAGCAGATGTTACAGAAAGGAGACACTTCCAGAGGTTAGTCCTCAACAAGGAATTTAATCCAGGCTCAAACAGTTGTGAATTGACATCTCAAAGCATTTAATAAAACCCTTCCTTTTCAGTTTTTCCATCCCACCCCATCACAATCTTTGACTGCAAAGTTCATGGGTTGGTTTAAGCCTTGGTTTACTTGGATGCAAATTCACGTGCTGGTGCTGGAAAACAACAGCAGACAGATGTTCCAGTCCTGGGAAATACCATCCTGTCCCTGAAAATGCCACATTCAATGAGCAATTAATAAAAAACAAAGTAAAGGACTGAAAGGAAATGCAATGCCTTGTAAGCAACAGACTTAAGTAAAATAAAAAGGGAGAGAAAATGCCTGGAATGAAAAACAAAGATATTGGACATGACTCGAAAAGGGTTTTAGAAATGTTGTACCTTCTTACAGGATTATGTTATGGAAATTGATTCACAAGCTTTAGTACTAGTGAACTAGACTGGATGTGTCATCACTGAGTGCTGGAATTCTTCCAGGGAGAAAATGAGACACATCTAACAAAGCATTATCATTAAAGGAGTGGAAATTCAAAAGTTCAGTGGTTGAAATGATACTTGAAGTGACAAAGATCCAAATTTGGCTGGCAGAAGGGTCAGAGATTTGAATAAGATTTTCATAATTTTGAGGGCAGAGTGAACACTGGTCAGAAGCACCTTTTTCACCTCATTTATAAACAGGAAAACGTGACACTTCATCAAGTTCCAATGCAGCAAAGTTTGAAACAGCACAGAGAAACTTTCCTTTATAGTGCAAACACACAACTTGTGGACCCACTGCCAAAGCCCAAGATGGTAGGATTTAAGAAAGTCTGGGTATTTTACATTCCCTATTCAAGCCTGTTATAATGCAAACTAAAATCATATTAAAGATAATCAATTTTCATGCTCCAGGCAATAAGGAGATCACCTTGGGAGAGGAGGGAGAGAAGATTAATATGTATTTTGGGGAGGTTTCCACTTATAATAAAGTTTCAGGAACTGGCTACTTTTCTGACAAGGATATCAGGACAGAGAGAATATTCCAGCCAGTTTAGAATAACTATTTCTAAGCTATCCCATCCAGTAAAGAGCCTGATATATATTTTTTTTTTATTATTATTTAGAGGATCAAGCTCCCATAAGCCACGGCCTTTGTATGGACATGCAGTGACAGCACTTTTTAATTGATCATTAATCCAAGCTTCATTAGAACTAGGGAAAAGCTTCATTTTCTCATCAGTAAATGTCAGTTGCTCCAGTAAGACTATTTTCAATTGTATTGAGGAACCTTCTGCATTTTCTGCCATATTTTATATTTATTTTGTATTTCTTTCAGAATCAGATTTAACACAGAAGCCTCAATGCTGTTCTGTATTTATTTATTTATAAATTTCCCTACAAAGAAAACACGATTCTCTGAATTCTGCAATGACTTTTTAAATATTGTTCTGATCCTTCCCACATGGATTCTTCATCTTGTAATAGTTTCTGAATCATATAGAGAAACTCATAAAATTTTTGCTGACGTAACTCAGATTGAGACTCTGAAAGATTCTTCAGCTTGAAAATTAGTGGTTACTTGCTGCAAACTTTACTGGCATTTCGCATCCTGTTCTTTAGAGTTTTATTACCTCAAATAAACCTCACTGCAAGTTCACTTTCCTCTGGCATTTCACTCATTTTTATCTCCTCCACGTCTCCTTTTAGGAATTTTATTTACCAAATGCTTTTCAGCTCCTAACGCCCTGTCCCCACCTTATCCGTAACTTTGCAAACACAGAATTCCAGATTGGTTTGAGTGGGAAGGGATCCCAAATCCCACCCAGTGCCACCCCTGCCATGGCAGGGACACCTCCCACTGTCCCAATGTCCAACCTGGCCTTGGGCACTGCCAGGGATCCAGGGGCAGCCACAGCAAATCTGGGCACCCTGTGCCAGGTTCTCAGCATCTTCACAGGGAATCATTTTTTCTCCACTTTCCCATCCAAATCTGCCCACTTTCAGTTTAAAGCCGCTCCCTGTGTCCTGTCCCTCCATCCCTTATCCCAAGTCCAAGGGGCTCTGAGCTGTCCCTGGAGCCTTCTCCCCTGCAGCTGAGCACCCCCAGCCGTGTCACAAACATCCATCGCTGGTTTTTTCGGGGTGATTTTTACACAACTCCGCGTTTTTCCCACGCGTGCGGCCGGGCCCGCAGCCCCAGCCGGCGCTGACGCTCCCGCTCGGCCGCGGCCACACGAGCGGGGAGCGGGGCCAGGCCCTGCCCGGAGCCCTCCAGGAGCCACCTGGAACTCCCCTGGTTCTGCCTGGAACTCTCCCGGCTCTGCCTGGAACTCTCCCTGCTCTGCCTGGAACTCCCCTGGTTCTGCCTGGAACTCTCCCTGCTCTGCCTGGAACTCTCCGGCTCTGCCTCTTCCCCTCCCCGCCCGGCTGCGGCTTCCGGGCGGCCCCAGCCCCGCCCCGGCAGCGCGGCCTGTGCGGAGCGGCCGCGGCCATCCCCGGCTTGAGGGCAGGTGTGCGACTGCCCGGGACATCCAGGGACCGCTGGGGACATCCAGGGACAGCCAGAGACCGCCAGGACTGACAGGGAGAGGCAGGGAGGGTGGGCAGGCGGGTGGGATGAGAGCCGGGCAGCGGGGGATGCTCAGCCCCGCTCCCCGAGCCCGCGCAGCCGGGGCAGCGCAAACCCGCCGGGTTTGGGGCTGCGGGGCACAAAAACATCCTGGTTTTCCGTGGAATAGTGATGGGAGGGGATGGATGGATGGATGGATGGATGGCAGCAGGCTGGGGTCGCAGCAGGTTTCCGTGAATCTGCAGTAAAATAATTGCTCCGGGAAGGGCCGGTTCTCTCCCTGGGTCATTCCCGGGCGCATCCTGGGGATGCTGCAGTGGAGGGGCGGGTGAGCGGCAGTGCTGCTGGATGCGCTCCGAGCAGATAAACTGCACCAGAAATATCGCCCAAAAAGCTTTGCCCACAGTGGTTTTAGGGTTTCCCTCGCTGGGAATATTCCAGAAGTGTCTGAGCGCCGTGCTGTGCCATGTGCTCGGGGATGGCGCTGCTGGGACAGCGTGACCCGCTGTGGTCCCTCCCACCTTGACCCATTCTCTAATGCACAGCAAATGAATATTAAGGTAGAAATGTGCTTTCAGCACTGATGTAAAAGCCAAGCTCTGCAGGTGTTTTGAAATAATTGCCATAATGTAACTGCATGCAGCTTTTAAGGCACGGTAAATGTAAAGAACTGTTTATTTGCCCCTCCCAAATAAACATTATATTTGGTGATGTGTATCTTATTTTTGTGGAGTGGGGCTATTACTGAATGATGAGATGCAGTATCTGCAGTGTTCCACTTGGAAAAATCTCTGTTTTATATACCAAGACGTTACACAGATGCTGTGACAGTCATTTCTCAGCTGCATTTTGTGTCCAGGCTTGTGCTCACCCCAAGGGTCATCATCTGGAGGGGTGTGTTGGAATGACAGAGTTCCCTTGTAAACCTGCTGAAGGTTTTGGCCTCCAAGCACTGCCTGTCTCCCTGATGCACTGGGGACTAAAGTTGGGGATGTGGGCTTATTCTTTCTGGGGCAAAACCCACCCCTTCAATGCAGGAAATGTCTAAAAACATAATTTTCTTGTGAATGTTGTCAGCCTGTGACATGATCTTTTCATAGTAAAAGTTTGCTTTGCCTCGTTTTCTAACAGAAAGGTTCCAGATACAGACAGTTCTACCAAAAACTTCAAATTTCAGCAGGAAGAAAATGTGGCTGTGTGAGCTGAGGTGGTTTTAGCAATTCCTATTTGCATTCTGGCCCATGACAAGTTCATTGCACCAATTACTCCAGCAAGTGAACAGAAGCTCTACAGGAAACTGTTGTAGTTAGAGAGCAGCTTGTGTTACCGTGGCTGCTTTACCTCTTGATAACTCTGTAATTAACTTGTCACCTCTGTTTAATGCTTCACCTATGTAGAGGATGAGTTCATGGCATCACTGAGGGCATCAGGGCCTGGAGGAGAAGCTGCTGCCCTTTGGGAGGGTTCCTGGGGTTGCCCTGAATGACTGAGTTAAAGGCTTGTGCAGGAAAAGCAGGAAGTTTGTTTTGGGAAGTGTGGGTAAGGTGGAAAGGGTGCACCTGAACAGCTCTGGTTAAACTTGCTGGTGACAGGAGAAACACCTAAAAGAAGCAGTAATGCCCAAAAATCCAAAGGAGAGCATGTCAAAGACATGGATGGCTGCTTTTGTAGTGGTTTTTTTCCTATACAATAAGAATTTTGGAAGACTGGGAACAGCTGGTGCTTGTGAATTAACCCTCAGGGTGCTGGCTGGTGTGGCAGTGTGTGATTTCCTTGTTCTCCACCTCTGGGGGCTGCAGGGTGGTTTCAGCAGGGTGGTTCTTCAGGTGTTGGTGCAGGAAGAGTTTCATGGGAACAGATGGGAACTCCAGGTCTGTTGGGGTGTCAAAACTGAACAGCAGCTCCAGAGCAGTCAGATATTCTGCCTGGGATACAACTGACCTAAATTACACTTAATTCCTGAAGGAAAAAGCCTTTCTGCCTGTGAGTTGTTATTTCATAGTTCACAGAACAATATCAGAGAATGGTTTGGGTTGGAAGTGACCTTAAAGTCCACCCAGTGCCACCCCAGCCATGGCAGGGACACCTCCCACTGTCCCAGGAGCTCCAAGCCCAATGTCCAACCTGGCCTTGGGCACTGCCAGGGATCCAGGGGCAAACACAGCAAATCTGGGCACCCTGTGCCAGCCCTGCCCACCCTCCTAGGGAACAATTCCTTCCCAGTATGATCATGGGGCAGGGGTTCAGCCTTTTGAGCAGGAACTCAGTTCCCACATCAAATTCTCAGCGTGTGAAACTCGTCAATCCCCGCTGCAGGCATGAATTTTGCCTCTAACCCTGCAGAGATTTCGTGCCTCAGGATGCTCCCTGCTTGTAGAGCTGGCACTGCCCGTTCCCACAAGTTGTCAGGGAAGCTGGATACACATCCCAGACGTGGCATAACTCGGAGGAGCCAGCACTTGTTAACTCTATTTGTTTTTATTATGGACATCGATCTGCCAGTCGCAATAATGCATTTATGGACATTTTTCTGCAAGCACAGCGCTGGTGGCAGTTTTTACTGACAACTTGAGTCATCTGGACAGGAGTTGAAAATACGTTTATTTTATTGACGGATTGTGCAATTCTCTCGTTTACCCAGTGTTCATAAGATGTCTGGACTGGTGAGGAGAATGTAACTGATGGGAAAATGGAGGAGAAAGTTTTAATTTCGGGAGGTTTGGAATCTTGTAGGTAGTGGCAGGTTCTAGCATATGTTTGGGGTGGGTTTGGGAACTTTGACTTCATTAATGCTGTAATTAAAATGGGAAAGGCTCAGTGTCCTTGCAGCAAAATTCCAGACCTGAATTCCCTTCCTCTGCTGATAGTTGGGAATGTTACTGTCTGGTAATTGTGTTAATTTATCTGAAGGTATAATGGGTAAAATCCTCCTAAATGGGAGAAAAAAACCCTGTTGAATTTAGTATTTCTGACATATCACCCAGCACAGGTGAGCTTGGGCCAGCACGAAGTTTAACACCCAGCTGGAGGAACAACCAAACTACAAAACCAAACCTGTGCTGAAATATTTTTCCTAAATGCAAAATGCAGTTTTAAAACTGAGCTGCTTATGGTCCAGGCAACTGCTTAAAATCTATTGAATGCCAATAAAGCTTGTGTGGGTTTGGATTTTAATGAAGTTGAGTAATTTAAAAAGTTATTTGGAATATGTCACTGCTTTGATGCTTTTTGCTAATCCTTTTTTGAGTTGTTTCCTTATTTGCTCTTTTATATCTGCAGAGCTAAATTGCCATGTCCTGGTGGCTGTCAGAAGTATCAATTTATACTGGACAAAATTAAATGGTAAAGATAATTTCAGGTATCTTTTCAAGTCACCTGTAAAACTTGGACATGCAGCTGAAATTCTCCCTGATGCAGCAGAGATTCTGAAGATTATTAAATACCTGAACAAGTCACTTTTAAATGCAAAGGAGACGAGGGGAGTTCATTAAAACAAAGGTTCTGACTTCTTCTCTGCTTTTTGAGTGAAATAGGAGTTAAATACTAAAATAGCAGCATTGACCAATGGCCTGGAGTCTCGAGCAGCTTGGCAGCGGGGAATAAACAATCATTTGAGTTTTGATCTGATGGATTCATTTTAACTTTTCATTTTTATACAAATGCCACCTTTTTAGTGCAGATTCGTGCAATCAGTATTTTATAGATACACATTAGCAGAGCCCACAGGAGGCAGAGCTGTTTTGTTGTGTGAATCCTGCCCTCTCTGTGCTCCACGTGCAGATTTAGGTCCCTCCAGGTAACCCTGCATTAGCAGATAGCAAGAATTAGTGCTGCCTTGTCAATGCTGCTGCTGCATAATCGTCATCAGGAATACTGAAATTATCTGAGTGCTTTAGATCCATCAGCACAAGGCAAACAATGCTCTTATCTTGGCTTGTTTGTACATTCAAGCGTGCAGAAGGTCTGTTAATTAGTTACACTTTTTAATAAACACCTAAAGTATACTTAAGGCCCTGTTAAAAGATGGATTTTTCTGTCTCACATCACAAAGCCAGCAGGTGAGTGTTCAGTGTGTGGCACTACATGGGCAGCACGAGCCTGCCTTGGCAGCCTGGGCTGCTGCTGGGGACAGGACACTTCTGCTGTCACCCCTGTCCTGGAGAAACAATTCCCACAGCTCCACATTCCCTGCACTGTGCTCTGCTGGCTGTGAGCATGAGCAGAGCTGTCGTGGGAAGGGTGTGGGAAAAGGGGAAATCTCTTTCACAGTCCCCTGCTGACACCAGAAATGCCCCTGGTTCTTGGCTGACTTGATGAAATACGGAGATTTCGAGTTGATGGAGTTTATTCAAGCTGGCCACAGTTGTTGGTTTGGGGTTTTTTGGTTTGGTTTATTTTTTCCTGAAATATGAAGAAATAATTGGTTTTGAATCCAGCTCAGTGGGCCTGGATCATCATTCCCTTTTGACTTGAAGGTTTAGGCAGTGGGATGGAAGTAAAATCTGGGTCTATGGCCAGGGTTGTGGTTTAGGAAGGTGAAATTGAGGTCCAACAAGGCAAAGTGCTTCAGCTGAAACAAACTTTTAAAATCAATCACAGAATCCCAGAATGGTTTGGGTAGGAAGGGACCTTAAAGAACATCTGTTCCCACACCTTCCACTAAACCAGGCTGTGCCAAGCCCTGGGCAGCCTGGCCTTGGGCACTGCCAGGGATCCAGGGGCAGCCACAGCAAATCTGGGCACCCCGTGCCAGCCCTGCCCACCCTCCCAGGGAAGTAAAAAATGCTTGTTTTATTATGTTTTCAAAACATACCAGTAATACTATTTTCACTGATTGCATGAGTTTAATGTACTTTATTTTATATTATTGTTAATGCACCTGGCTCTGGATTTAAATGCTTTTCAGTTGCCTTTTTGTGCCATTGTATTTGATTCCACAGCGAGACTTTCTAAGAATATGATTAACCCTCTGGGTCATCTTATAATGTAATTATTAATGATTGATTCTGTTTATCCTTGGGATCAATATGAGAAGCAAAAATGCTTTGGCATATATTTGGGGTTGATTTCTTATGTTCAGTAAACATGATCTGGTGACAAGGCTGGTATTGGTTTATTACTCGGAACGTGTTTGATGAATCTGAAGTGTGTAATTAGTTTTATATAATGATGGTGATATGTGGGGTTTTTTACATGACTTATGTTAATATGGCCAATAGTGTTAACATCTCCTGCCACTAATAGTTAGGGTGGGGATGTATAGTAATTGATCTTCCTGGGAGTGCTGTAATGTAAAAACAATTCCGGCTGTTTGAAGTATATTTTACAAGTGTGCATTGGGCCTTTGGGATGTTATACTGAAAAACCCAATTGTACAGTTACCATGGGAACCCAATTAGAATAGATTGCTGGTTTGGTTTTTTTTATTTTTTTTTTTTCAAGCTTTCATCTTGACCAAAAATCTAATGTACTTTAAATGTTTTCATATGGAATTTTGTTCGTATAGTCACTTGGTGTAATGGCTGGGTTTTAGTTTTAGTGCTGAACCAGAGTGTTCTATTGAGGGTCCAGAGGACTTATCCTTCAAGGAGAATCTTCCTTTAGTGTTTAAGAGTTGATGAAGTGAGAAAAAATACTTCTTATTAATCCAAGTTCTTACTGCCATCACATGTACTCATCAGGCTGCAGTCCTGGGGGGGGAAAAGCAGGGAAGTATCTCCAAGCCCAAGGACTTCTGTTCTAGATCAGCAGCAGAACATGGCTGAAGAATTTCCTGCCCTTCAAGGATCTATTTTTGATGTCACCTCTGATATTTCTTCCCCTTTTTGGCCTGTTGACACATGCAGAGGTTTGGGATGCTCTCAGGGTGGCTCTGTGATGTGTTTGCTTCCTGCACCGTTCAGCACCTGCAGGGGTTTGTGTCCCTTCCAGGTGTCCTGGGAGCATCCAGCTCCCTCAGCACAGCTCCTGGCTGGCAGCAGAGCCTGTGGGGAACTTGGGGACATTTGCTGGAATGGCCAAGGGAAGCTGAGGCTGGAGAGGTGGAGCTGGGTGTCACTGGTCCTGGTTGGCAGCTCTGAGCTAGTGAGGGTTGTCACCAAATTACTCTGTTTCTTTTTCCATACTACTCCTTAATCCCTTCAGTTTATCCCACTCTGCAAATGCAGGAGGGAATTTTCCATTCTGGTGAAGCCATTGCTGGCATGAAGGTTTCAGCTTTTTGAGGTTTGGTTCTGGTGCCTCAGTCTCCACACCATGGCAGTGGCGTCACTGGATTTGATCAATGTGTGTTGTTGTTCCAAAGAGGTTTTGGCTTCTTGCCTTCAAAGTCATCCTTAGGAGAGCCCTAGTGCTGACCATGTCCAGGACAGCCTTTGCTGGGCTGAGGTGCATTTTGGAGGGATGGTTTGGACTTTCCAAAGCCAGGGTTTGGTGTGGTTTCCCCCTGTCTGGCTGTCAGAAGGCTTCTAACCACCATGGCTGGTTTGACCCGAGTTCTGGTCACCCAGGGAAAGCCTTGCTGGGTGGGCAGATGGAGCTCAGCCAGGGTTTGAAATGAGCTTCTGGATAAATCTGGTTATTGAGGCAAAACTTTCAGCTTTACCCTTCAGAAAGATCTAAAAAACCTGAGCCTTGCTGGGTGCTTTGAAAGACTCAGCTCTGAAGTGACGATGGAAATAAATTGCTATTTTATTTTTAGCTCTATCACAGATATTTTAAGTAGTTCTATTAGATTGTTCATCTGCCTGACCTGCATTTCAAAATGCAGTGAGTTCTATTTGCAGTGCCTGCCTTGTTACTATAGTTCAAATACTGATTTGAAACACTTAAGTAAGATGCAATATTAAGATTCAATGTTGCTGTTTGATTTTAAGTGGCTGGGAAGTGGCCATGTGTTCTGTCAGTGCCTTGGACTTCAAGGAGAGGTCTTGGAAAGCCTGGGATGTTCATATAATTTCATTTTTCAGAGATTTACCATTCCTAAAGTGGATACAGTTCCCTGATTTGAGTGGAGCAGTTCCCATCGAGGCTGGCTGTGAGTCAGGATTGTGAAGCTGAGCTTTGGCACATAATCTCCTTGATTTTAAAAAATACAGTGTTTATATCACATCTTTCAAAGACAGAGCAATTTTGGCTGAATGGCACTAAAAAAAAAAACATAGAGGGGGGAGCTAAATGCCAAAGAAATAGGAAATATCCTTTATTTCCAAGGGGAGAGCAAAAAGGAACCAGTTGTGTTCTTTAATTATATAAATAATGTTAAAGGCTAGAATTATAATAATTGAAGTGAAAATGTTTTAGGTACTCAGTGGTGTGAAATCTGTGCTTTTAAACCCAGAATATATGACAATCACTTGCTTTAAAATCACTTTCATGCCTTAAAATGTGGCATTTCCTAAATCACAAAAGGCTCTTCATTTTACTCAGTCACTTAGAAGTACATGACAGCCTGCAAACATTTATTCAATTAATACTTTTATCTTTTGAGGCATTCTTATTCCAGATATTAGAGTTGTGCAGTGCTTGTTGTGGAAGAGCTCTTCAACGTGCCATCTGTTGATTTTTTTTTTTTTGTTTGACTCATGACAAGTGGGTGACTTAACATTAAAATTCCATGTTGTTTATGAAAAAACCAACTCTCTTTGGAAATGCTGTGTACTGAAACTTGGAGAGCTCGTTTAAAAACTGGTTATAGGAGAAGACTCTGGGTATTCAGCTCTCCCTGTGGAATTCACATTTAACAATCTAACTGGGAATTTTTATTTTTTTTTTTTTTTCTTTCCAGGTGAAGCCTTTTCTTCCACAATGGCATCGAGGCTCGTTCCAAAAGTAAGTTTCCAGTGAAATGCCTTTGCATGGAGGTGTCCACTGGAAGTCCAGCATTACCAAAGAGTTCACGTGACATAGTTGGTTTTTTCCCCAGTGCCCAGCAGTCAGGATTAGGAATCCAGTTGACAAGATTGATGCTGCATTGTAAATCTCTGTAGCTCTGTCATGGTTGGTAACAGGCATCAGTGGACCTTTCCCCAGCACGTATCCCTCTGCCACAGAGCATAAATAACAGGGCAGAGCTGCTCTCTCCGTTTGGTTGCTGTTTCCTTTCCCTTAGTAATCAGCACCTCCCTGAAAAACAGGCTTAATTTTGTGGCTTGATGCTTCAGTGGTGGAAGTGTAGGTCAGTGACATGGCAGCAAAATCAGGAAATGTGGATGTTTATCCAAATAATTCAGATAATTTACTCTGCTGAGAGAAGGGCATCAATGCATTGTTAGCCTATAGCTGTCTCCCTGAAATAGCTGAAATGAACTTTGAAGACACAAATACCCTTTTTGTGTGTGGAGTGCCTGTTTTTTGTAACATCAGTGATGCTCCCCTAGGAAAACATTTCTGGTACAATCACACCTGCATTCCTAACTGTTCCTGTTGGCAACTTCTGTCACTGCTCTAAATGTCTGAATAGTGGCATCTCTCGTGGTTTTAATCTGCTTTACATAATGTCATGTGGCTTAGGAAATGAGCGTTTTGCTGGTTTTTGTTGTTTGCCTCTTTTCTACAAAAGCAAATCGGTTTTGTTTCTTAAAACAGAATGGTTGAGGAAGAAATCCAGGTAACTAAATTCTTGCCTCACCTATTTCTTTTGAACCATCATCTCTTTAGTTACATTTATGCATCTTCCAGTTGCAAACACCTTTTAGCAGAGAAATACTTGTTAGGGAGAATCCCTGGTTCCCTCTCATTGCAGGCTAGGTGTGATATAGCTGGCAAGTGACACGAAACTAATAATTTATTATCTAACCTTTTCATTTCCCCCACTCTCACGTGGAGTTGAAAGGTGCAGCTTGAGCTGTTAGGGGAGTTTGGATATGTGGGAAGACAGAAGGTTTGAGGTGGAACACTCCAACTCTGCTGTGGGGACTGTGCAGACACTTGCCTGTGCTCTGGATGCATATTAAACATTTATGTGCTGTTGTAATTGGTGATTTTCGGGCTGTTTTCAGCGTGTGATCAGTTTGCACAGCCCCACGTTGGGGTGACACCCAGCGTGTGCCTGGCTGTGGATTTGCAGCAATCAATTATCACCCTTGCAATGTGCTGAACAGTTTTTAAGGAGGTTGCTGAAAAATGGTTTGGGAAAGCAGGCAGACGTGGGAATATTCCATAATCACTGTCTGTGCCTCCCACCACATCCCTGATGTTGTTGCAGTGGCCAGAGATGAGTTTTGGGTTTGGGTTTGGGTTTGGCTGGAAGGTGCCTGGGCTCTGGGTGACCAAACCTCAGCACATCTCCATATTTAGGAATTTGGGGGGGTTTGGTGTTTTTATGACAATGTGGCAGGTTTTGTGTTTCATTGGAAAACTCTATAAATGTTCTTCTGCTCCTCACTGGATTTCTTGCAGTTCAATATGAAGGTACTAAATGGATTCTTGTACTAACCCTGCTGCTTTTCTCTGTTAACAGTGAAACCCTTACCCTGACTTGAACAGGGTTGGATAACTATAGGAAAACCCAGATGTGTGTGTGTCAACAATATACTCTTGTATTTTTATACCAACACCTCTTGTGTGTGTATTTATTTCCCTGTATTTTGTGGTTTTAGTGAATTCCTAACACCCATTTTGCTGCTCTGCTCACTTCAAAAATTTCAGTGAAATTCTTTCCTCACACACGACTCAGATTCCTGACTCTCCTTCAGCTTAAGGAGCACTATTAATGGTTTTGTTCATATTGCTTAGATTTATTTTGTTATTATTCTCCAGCTCCTACTCTTCAGGTAGAGCTATTTTAGTATTATAAAGAATGATGGATTATATAGGAAAGTTTCTTTTGAAGCACTCCTGATATTGTGCAATGCACTTGGGGGTCAGCTACACTTGACTGATGCATGATTTATCCCATGTCCCTGCCACTTCCTGAGATAAAGCTGCTATTTTATCAAAAATGCCAGCAAGTGTGATTTAGAATTTATACCCCTCCTTTTTCAAATAATTGTTCTGATTACTTTCTGGCACGGCAATAAAATGATAAAGGTAATTGCACACAAATGTGAGATAGCACCAAAATACAATAAAATTAACCTGAATTAGCTTGACTTGTCGATGAGAAGTATTTATGAAATGTATTTTTGCAATAAGGGAGACTGATATTATAGCTGGAAGGTGAGTTATTGCCTTAATGTAATACTGTTTGAAATTTAAAAAAGAGACTGTTACAGTTGAGGGTGATTGTGCCTTTGAAATTAAGTTGAAGTGATTCTTATAATTGGCAGCAATAATGCATTGGGAAGGTAATATCTTTTATTGTGTTATGCCTAGTTGCATTATCTTTTATTTAGCTGGTCCTGACTCCAGCTCTGCAGAGAAGACAAGCAGGAGCAGATTAGGAATTTTGTGGATTTAGGTGATAAAAACTTGAAATGTTACCCAATATTAAAGTCATTCTTCTGCTGAGTTTCTTTTTCATTTTTAGCCCATTTTCAGTTCCCCTGAACCTGATACAAGGCTCATTTGATTAAAGTTTCATCTGTTTCCCTTGTATTGGAGCAGTTGCCATGTATTTACATCCAGGCTGAGCCTGTAGGAGCTGAGCCCTCCAGACTCACTGTGTGTGCATTTCTATCAGATTTGGGCAGTGAATTTTGTATTTCTCTGTGCCTCGAAGTACAACCTCTAAGGGTAAAGTGTGAACACGCTCTTAGAGCAAACACCTCGATGGTTTTTAAGGAGTAGATCCTTAAATCCCAGAATCGATGAGGTTGGAAAAGCCCTCCCAGCCCGTGGAGTCCAAGCTGTGCCCATCCCCACCCTGTGACACAGAGCTCTGGGTGCCACCTCCAGGAATTCCTGGGACACTCCAGGGATGGGGATCCAACCCTCCCTGGGCACTCCAATCCCTGCCCACCCTTTCCATGGGGAAATTCCTGCTGCTGTCCCCCCTGAGCTCCCCTGGCCCAGCCTGGGGCCGTTCCCTCTCCTCCTGTCCCTGTTCCCAGATCCCAAATCCCCCCGGCTGTCCCCTCCTGCCAGGGAGTTGTGCAGAGCCACAAGGGCCCCCCTGAGCCTCCTTTTCTCCAGGCTGAGCCCCTTCCCAGCTCCCTCAGGAATTCTCCATTCCCTTCAGGAATTCTCCATTCCCTTCCCAGCTCTGTTCCCTTCCCTGGCCACCCTCCAGCCCCTCCATGTCCTTAGGGGCCAGAACTGGGCACAGCACAGAGGGAATTATAATTATACATTGATAACTAGATATGGAGCTGATACCTTGAATTTAATCCTCGAAGTGATGAACACATCTGGAAAATTTAGATTGTTGCACCATGAGTTTTCCTTTGCATGGGATTTCATGGAGTTGTGGAATATCCTGAGTTGAAAGGGACTTGTTGAAACTCAACCCAGTAACAAGAAAATAGTTTTTTTTAGGGGACCCTCTAATTGTTAAGAGACAAGATTCTTCATTTTTGATTCTTTAGTGTATTAATTTCTTTTATTGTTTAGAAGCAAATTCCTTAATTATTTTTAAAAATATCTATTACAAGTTTAAAAAAACCAGTGTTTTATTCCCTCTGACAATATTAAAATATTGACCAACTCAACAAAATATAACATTGCTTTGTAATGCTTCTGACTGAATCTCCTGCCATAGGATTTCCAGCTTCAAAAGTGAGGAGCTGGGGGATTTAATCCCTTTGGTGGGTCCTTGGTAGGATAAGAGGGACAATGTGCTTCCCCTCCCCTTGGAAGTTACACCAGGACTTGTGACTTTTGACTTTTGGGCTGATTCCTGCTGGGATTTGCAGGTACCCACAAACTTGTTGCCATAATCTGATTATTCCAGGACTATCTGGCATTGTCCTGTCCACTTTCCCTCCTCTTGGTGCTCCATTCCTTATCCAGTGTAATTCTAATTAATTATAATATCTCTTGGCATCCCCTAGTTTGAGGAGATGCCCTGAATAACTCCATGTCCCCACCATGATTGGTAGTTTTTAAAACTAATTAACACCACACTTGTTAATGTCATTCTACTTCTGTGCTGTGTGTATGTAGAAACTGAGAATTGTTTGGGTTGGAAAACACCTCAGACATCATGAAGTGTTAACCTTGGTTTTGTGCTATTGATATCACATGATACCAATATCCTAATTGATGCATATATGGTTTATTTTGCTATCTGTGGTTTAAGTGCCACGTGGCTGCTCTGCTTTCATCCCATTTAAATTTCCTGTATAAGTAACAGCTGGGGAAAGATGCAGGATGTGTTTACTTGTTTTTAGAGGAAATAACCCATCAGAATTGCTGTTTAAACAGCCACTGGTGTCTGCTGCTCAAGTACCTGCTGACACCAGCTCCAACCCAAGCTTTGGAGCATTAGATGGAGTTGAAAACTGCACTTGTTGAGCCTGGAATGCAGGAGCAGTAACCCACCCGCCCCTTGCAGAGGAGTTCAAATGACTTTATTCCAACGAAAGTGCCCTTGCAGTAAAACAAAGCAGTCAGGGCCAGCCCTGGGTGCCGGGAATTTGTCACTGCTCCCAATGCCAAAGCAGGCGACTGAAGGAGCAGCCAAAGAGCCAGAGGCGACCAGAGCTTGGAAAGCCACTTCCCTGGCTTGGCATTTCGGGGGCTTCTGGTTGCCATCCAAAGAGGATTAGCAGGATAATGCGATGGGACAACAGGAACTTGCTTTTGTTGTCTCTGATTGTTTAATAAAGAATTACGTGTTTGCTCTCGTCGAAGACTTTTTGAAATGCCGTAGAAAGCAAATGTTGCTCCGTGTGAACACGTACCCCCCCCTGGTTTTTCGGGGGGTTTGTGTGAAGTGGGTCTTTGGATAAGGGAAGAGGGGGACTGATTTTGAGTGTTTATGCCAGTGTATATTTGTATATGTTCAGAATATGCAGCTTGATTCTGTACCTTCACATTTTTATGGGATTAGTTCTTTGGAAGGTAAAGAAATTGCATCACCCCAAACTAACCCTGGATTTGCTTCCAGTCTGTCTGACATTTCCCTTCCAAACTCCCCGCACCAGGAAATGAGGAGGTTTTGTTTTCATACCCTCTGAAGTTTCAGGTTTGGCTTAACCAGGGTTAGATTTACTCAGAGAAGCAGTGAGACACCAGGAGAGCACTGCAGGGTTTCAGTGCAGCTTTTGTTTGAGAGGCTCAGCTGGGGAGGTGCTGATTGTTCCTGGGGCCAGGACAGAATTCCATGGACCTGCATCTCCAGTGCTTTTTTTTCTGGAAAGCTGAAAGTTTGTTTTGGATGCTGTAGGAAGGAGAAATCCACCCAGCAGAGACAGTGATTGTGGACAGGGAAGAGGTGCCTTGTGTCCAGGTCAGGGGTTGTTTAGTTCACAGGAACCTGCTGCAGGGTATAAAGGATTTGTGTTTTAGAACATAAAAGGTAAATTTAAAAGTTGTTTTACTTTTTAGCCGGTTGTATTGACAGAATTACATCAGATTAGATACTGAGAGGATTGTTTTGTTTCAAGACTTTATTCTTGGGTTTAAGTAATGACTGCAGCATCTTCTTGTCCTCAAAAATTAGCTTTTGCCTTAAAGCCTGTGAGGCACTTGGCTCTCTTTGGGCTGGCAGTTCTCTGTATTTTTGGAGGATGTTGTGAGTGAAATGTGAGTGTAGTGATACTGGAATTGTGCATTACCTGGTTCAGAAAGGATTTTTCCATTAAGTAATGAGGGCTCTTGGTCAGAGTTCCCAGTGGGTTGCAGAGGAGAGCAGCCATCCCTTGGTTTTTTGGACAAGGAGCTTCCTGCCTCTCAGGACAACTTTCTCACATCTTCAAGTGTCCAGACAAGCTGTCAAACCTTCAGGGGTTGTGTTTGGAGCAGAGCATCCTTATCACAGAATCCCAGATTGGTTTGGGTTGGAAGGAACCTTAAAACTCATCCAATTCCACCCCAGCCATGGCAGGGACACCTCCCACTGTCCCAGGAGCTCCAAGCCCCATGTCCAACCTGGCCTTGGGCACTGCCAGGGATCCAGGGGCAGCCACAGCCTCATATTTCATTGGAGTTCACACCATTCTATTTAGTTGGAAATCTTTGGACTCTTTATTTCAAGAGGAGGAAGCAGCTCTTAGAAAAGTTTGTATTTTAGCTTGGAAAGAAATCAGACATTTCATAATAAGCAAAAAGACTGAGAATTAAATGTTTCTCGTTCCCTCTAACTTGTACTCCAGTATAGCAAGGTGATATTAATATTCCAATATATTGAACTACTTCTGGTGTGAAACATCCAACAAACTCTTTCCTTCTTTCTTCCCTGCAGTAAAATTATTTGTAGTACATAAACTCTTTGTTCTCTTAGAACAGTAGCTTTTGTAAGGTGAAAATGTAGCTGATTAATCAAGGTATTAACAGGAGTAGATTTTTAGATTGTTCTGATTGCATGGATCCTGTCTTCTATTCACAGCCCTTAAGTCTTTCTCTGCTTTGAAACACTAAAAAATGGCTTTTTCCTCTAAGACAAGAACCATAAGGTTGGAAAATCACCCTCCACCCTGCACTATATGTGCAGAAATACATTACCTTTACTATTAATATCTTTTCCCATATTCTTTACGTACAATGGATTATTTCCTTTTAAATAAACAGGCAGAACCCAGTAAAACAAATACAGGAAGTTTTAAACTATTAAGGAGATGTTGAGAGAGCTGTAATTCAGTGAAATCCTTGGATGGGTGGCTCACTGGCATGGGCAGCCTCATCAGTGGCAGAAGCTTTTTGACATTAAATCATTTTGCAGCCATTGGGTTATGATGGATTTTTGCTTTGGCTGATGGGATTTGATAAGGATTTTGTCAGGAGAAGGATGCAGACTTACTGCATCAGGAAGGGTGGCAGAAATGAAGAAGCAAATTGCCAAACTGATGTATTCCCCTTAAATTTAAATCCAATATTTGAAGCTTTGATTGAATTTTAATTCAAAACTGGAATCAATAGCAAGCAGGTTTGAGATACTCAAAAGAAGGACTCTCCAAGAGTTCAGGACTGGTTGTTTTTTCCTGTAATTAGGATGAAGAAGCAGATCCCCTGGCATTTCTTGGTCATCCTCAAACTCAACAAATGTCAGGAATTGCTTTTTTTTGGCAAGTCCCTGATGCTCTGTGGCACCACCAAAACAGGGCAGGTGTCTGTGGATTGTAGCTCATTTGATGATGCAAATGTCAGGACTTTGATGAAGTTTTTTTGGGATAAATGTGTGGAGAATGGGAAGTGATGAAGTTTTTTTAGGATAAATGTGTGGAGAATGGGAAGTGATGAAGTTTTTAGGATAAATATATGGAGAATGGGAAGTGATGAAGCTTTTAGGATAAATTGATGAAGAATGGGAAGTAAATGAGCAAGGTGGTGCTGGGTCATATCTTTGGTGGGGTGGTATCAGCACCTCCAAGGGAGTCACCTGCAGGTAGTGATTCTAGTGCATTAATACATTCAGAAATTCAGATTTTTGTGGGTTAGAATTCCTGTGATTGGTGCAATTTGGGGCAGTGAGTTTTAGTGTTTGGAGGCATTTTGTGGTTCCCTCCTGGCCCATAGTGGGAGCAGGAAAACCTCCTGTGACACCTGGGTGGGTTCTTCATTTCCTCAGAAGTGACTTCTGTGCTGTGGAAGAACTAAACAGAGCATTTCCAAAATGTGCAGCAGTGGCTTGGCTAGAAATGGTGGAAATTGGACCAATTTGGGGTCTGAGAGAAGGCAAGAGAAACAGGGGAAAGAATTGCAATGCAATTTCTTGCTCTTGGCTGTATTTTCATCACACTTAGCTCAATTAACACTTTGTTAATCTGAAAAGGATCAGGAGATTCCTTTCTTGGAGGAACTGGGACATCTCCCTGATTAATGCAGGACTCTCTTGGTTTAAAAAAAAATCCAATTGCAGGATGTGTGAGGCCACATTCGATTTGCCAGCTGAATATGTTATTTGTGCCTTGATTCTCAGAAATATTTGAGGGGAAAAGAAAAAAAAAAAATCATGAGACTTCCATGCTGTAGCCTAATGGAAATCCCCTGTTAAATCAGATGCAGGGGGGATTATTGTTAATATTTTGATATTGGTGTGGTGGGTTTATATTGTAAAATTAGAGTGAAGGAAATGGAAAAAGCTGTGGAGGGGAGATCCATCAGAGATAGGGCTCTGATGGGAAGGATTCAGTTCTCCATAATACTGAAAGGGAAAACAGGGTTTGCTCTCTGGACTTTTCTGGAAAACACAGATTGTTTTCTAGGAGGACATGGAGCATGGAAATGCTTTGCTACAGTTGTTTGGGTTTGTGGGTTTTTTTGTTTGCTTGTTTTGTTTTTTGGGGTTTTTTTTTTGTTTGTTTTGTTTTGTTTTTTGGTTTTTGGGTTTTTTTTTGTGAGCCTTGTTGATTCTCAAGATTTCTCTGCCGTTTTTTAATTTCTCTCTTCATCATCATGGATATGAGTTGGATTCTAGGATGTCAGGCCAATGTCCAGTGGAGTTTTTGGGAGTGTTAGGAGCAACAGAACATGTAAATATTTGAATTATTTACTAATAGTAGGGGGAAAGCTGCTTGCTGCAAATTTAAATAAAATGACAATCTTCCAGTTTGCTGTATTTAGCAGTCTGGTGAGGTTAACTTACAAATGCTGTGTTTATGGTTTTATTTCTTTGGGAAAACTCCAGAGGTTGGCCGATGTTTCCACTCTAAAAATCATATTTTTTTCTACCTAATATTAAAATTACAAAGTATTTTGACACAGATTTGTAGGTACTGCAGTGGAAGGGGAGAATGAAGGTGGAGATGATGCAGGAGCTGATCAGAATTCTTCCAGTTTTCCATAAATCACGAATGTTTTGGTTTGGAAAAGACCTTAAATCCCACCCAGTGCCACCCCTGCCATGGCAGGGACACCTCCCACTGTCCCAGGAGCTCCAAGCCCAATGTCCAACCTGGCCTTGGGCACTGCCAGGGATGGAGAAGTGTCCAGCCAGACCAGCACCACCAAACCATGGCCTGAAGTGCCACATCCTCGTGTTCTTGGAACACTTCCAGGGATGGTGACTCCAGCACTTCCCTTGGCAGCCTCTTCCAATGCTTCACAACCTTTTTGTGAGGAAATTTCTCCTCCTAGCCAGCCTAAAAACCCAAAATTTGGACAGAGGAGTGTGCATTGTGCCTCTGGCAGTGACCTTCATCCTGGAGCACCCCGACCCAACTGCACAGGGATGGGGATTGATGTCCTGCAGCTTCATTCTTTTATAAAAATAAACCTTCTCCGTGCTGCTGCCTGATGAATATGATAAACAAGGCTGCAAAGAGGAGTTGAAGTCACTCAGGGTTTTATCTGTAAAGCTCAGCTCGACTTGGAGAGAGCTCAGAGGGTTCACACAGTTCTCTGCTGCTCCCCTGCATCCTGGGTTTTGTTGTGGTGGAAAAGCTGATCCCAGGGTTGTTACAGTGCTGGAGCACACGGTGGGAGGTTCAGTGCATCTGGTTCAGGGCTGTCACACCAATAAACATGAAGAATGTCTGCTGCTTTGCCATGTGTGTAAACTTTGCTGACTTCTGCAGTGAGGTGCTGCTCCAGAGAAGTTCTCCCACGTCCTCGAGGAGGGAGAAGGAACATGGAGGAAGTTGCTTGGGGAAGGAGTTTCTTTGTGATGCCACCAAACATTTGATTATTGATAATTGGGGTTGCAGTCAAAGTAAAGAAACCTCAGGGAACCTGCAGTTCCTGAACTTCTCCAAGCTGAGTGAGGCTGCTCTGGTTGCTGCGTGTCAGGAATGGAGGAATTGCAGGAGAGCTGCCCAAAATTCAGGGCTTTAGGTTTACTTTTGCTCTAGTTATGCAAAACTGTCAGCTTGATGGTTTTTCTGCTCTCTCACACTGATTATATTACTCACAGATGTGACTTCATTCCACAGCACTTTATAATGGGATTTGAAAAAATTCTCTTATTTGGAAAACAACTAATTATTGTACAGCTGTACAGTGAGCAGTGGGCAGCTGGAAGTCACCCTGCAAGGACCTTCCTGCCTCCTGCTGCACCCCTGCTCTGTCATTCATGGAATCCCAGAATGGTTTGGGTTGGAAAGGATCTTAAATCTCATTTCACCCCATCCCCTGCCATGGGCAGGGACACCTCCCACTGCACCAGGTTGCTCCAAGCCCCATCCAACATTGAGCACAGGGAAGTAAATGAAATAAATCCCAGAAATGTTTTGATCTCTCAGTGTTGCAGGAAACCTCATGAAATTCAACAGGTCAAGTGCAAGGTCCTGCCCCTGGAGGGACAGGACACAGGGAGTGGCTTCCCAGAGGGGAGATTTAGATGGGATTTTGGGCAGGAATTGTTCCCTGGGAGGATGGGGATGGAATTCCCAGATTTGCTGTGGCTGCCCCTGGATCCCTGGCAGTGCCCAAGGCCAGGTTGGACATTGGGGTTGGAGCACCTGGGACAGTGGGAGGTGTGGAAATAAGTGGTTTTGAAGGTCCCTTCCATCCCAAAGAGTCACAGGAACCTTTTATTCTGTGTTTGCTGATGGAGTTTCCTTGTGCTGCCTCACAATTTCTCAGTTGTTCCCTTTTTTTCCCAGGTTCACACGAGCTGTTTGGAGCACAGGATGGTTTTTTTTTTGGTTTGGTGTCTGGGTGACTGCAGTGGACACACTGGTGCTGTCCTGTCCTGTCCTGTCCTCCTGCAGTGATGGTACCAACCAAACTGTGACTACAACTCACACATCCACACTGGGGTGGTTTTTCTAGGCAAGATGAATTGGACAAGTCTGTTATTGTTGGTCTTGTCCAATATTGAGAAATACTTGGCAGCTGTTTCCAACCACATCCTATCAGTAATCGTAAAACCAGACTGGTAACAATGGGAATAAAAATATGCTTCTTTTCCTAAGGAATGATTGATTTTTTTCATATGTTTTCTTTTCCAGCAGACATATTCTATTTGTGTTCCAGCTGTTATTTGCATAACACTGCTGCTCTAAACCACTGAATCTACTTTGTTGTCACAACAATCCTGTTTTAAATAAGTGTCACAACACATCGGATTTTAGCTGATAAACCAGCCATGAAACTGCTGCTATTTCACATTTTTATGAAGATCATATGCTGCTAGTTAATGGTTTTTTTTGAGACTTTGATTTAGGTGCTGACTTGTGAGAATGGATCATTTTAAGTTGGAATTTTGAAAGTGAATGCCGTAGTTGAGGAAACTTGAAATTCGCTGTTTTCTTGCTTTTTTTTTTTTTTTTTTTTTTTCAAATTGCTTTTGAAAAACTACTCAAATCCGTTCCTTGGTGCAAATTTCTGCGGTTAAAGAGGATTTTATTTCCTTGAACAGGTGAATTCCAAGCAGGGAGGATCTCCATGCAAGGAGAAACACGTGGCTCTGCTCAGCCCCGTGGGAAAGATCGAGATCTCGGGGTGTGAAACAGGAGTACATGAAATAAAACTTCCCAAAATGAGCGTGCTGCCAGCTGGGTGAGTTCATGTCCTATTGATCCTGTGCTTGTGCTCGTGCTGAGGGAAGCAGATTGCCCAGAGGATGTGAGAGCACACTTCTTTTTGTTCATCATACTGGGAGGAGGCTCTTGTGCCCTCAAGGGCTCCAAAACACATCAATTCCTCTGCTGCCTCCAGAATAGTATCAAACATTTTAAACCAGAAATGGTTTTAATGTAAGTTTTGAAAGCCTCCCTTAATTTTTGGCACACTCATAAATGTCACTGGAGGGTCAAATCTCCGTGCACACCTCACAAATCTTGCAGACCTCCATCTATTTTTATTTTTTTTAATATTTTTAGATCTAGATCTAGGCTCCAGCAGGTAGGTGCAGGAATGACTGATTGTTTTAATTACTGTGTGGTACTCGGGAGAGCTCCAGTTGTTTTCCCAGAGCTGTAATGTCTCCTGCAGTTTGGAGCAGATCCCACGTGCCAGTGGGGATCATGTCTCCAATCTGAGGCTGAGGAGGCATTTTCCTGTTTCTTGTAAGTTGTGTTCATTCCATTGGAGTCCATCTGTCCTGACCAGATCTTGGATTTTTTTTTTTTTTCCTTATTTGTGAGGAAATGTTCAGTGACATTTTTAGAAGGAACATTGAATTCATATTGAATTAGATGCTAAATTTCTATGCCAAAATTCTTTGCCAAAATCAAGACTTCTTAGACTTTCTCAGACTTCTCCAAGACTGGTCTTTCAACTGGGTTTGGCAATTAAATTCCACTTTTCCACAGTCTACTACATCGATGCTCCCACTGACAAGACAAACAGGTTTGGCTTCTTTTCTCAACATTGTCTTTTTATCATCCTGTGTTTGCTTCTGAAATTCTCCGTGGATTTGTAGCATGCCTGTTTTCCTATTTTATTCCTTGTAACTGAAATGGGTGTAAAATTAATCAGGAATATGGAGCATAATGTGTGTTCTGGTTGAAATATGATTTTGCCTCCCATGCGAAAACCCTGAAGCCTCTGGATTTCACAGTTTTGCCAACTGCAGTGATATGGAAATAACTGCTTCACTTTCTTCAGATTCTGATTTCAGGGCTGGCTTTCTGCTGATGAGGAATGGAAATAAATGGGTATTTAGGAGAATTAAAACTTGGCTTTGCTGCAGAGCAAAATCTGCCTGGAGAGCAACCCAGGGGATGAGGATCTTCACCCTGGGAAGGGCAAATGTCAGTGAGTGAGTGAGTGAGTGGAATAAGAGCAGGAAAAAGATCTGGGAGCTCTCAGAGCCATTTGTAGGGATGGGTGCTGCTCTTCTACCAGAACATCTGATAAAAAAATCTGGTTTTATTTTACCAGGACACCTGGTTTGCTCACCTGGTTGAAGGTTCTCATGATCTTGTTCTTCAGCAGAAGTTGGACAGTTTAGATCCTTTTCCTAAATTTTAATTTTCACCTGTTGTAGATCTTCACTTTTCTCAGTGGTGAGCTGACTTCACTTCCTCTTGAGGCATTACTGGCATCTTGGTAACTCTTAACCTCACAGGCTGCATGATTTATGTGCAAAAATTGTTACATTAGAGGGTCTATCACTCAGGAATAACTCTGAAGTTAAAGGCAACCAGAGTATTTTTATGATTACTTCAAGAATTTAAATCAGAAGAAGAAAGGTGGGACTTCCCTTTGTCTTTAGCACTGATAAAGTTCTAAAAATTTTAAAGCCATGTGTAAATGTTTGTGCTGAAGTATAACATTTAATCTCTTCTGCTCATCGCTGGTGAAGAGTTGTTAAATCTGGCCTCATTATTTTCGACAGAATAAAATAAAAACAAAGCAGTGCCTGGTGTTTCTCCTAACTGGCTAATAAACGCCATGGCAAGAACATTGGGTGGAAAAAAACAAAACATAAGAAACATAAAAATTGATTTTAATGGACCCCTGTCAGAGAGAACCATAATGAGCACAAGTCTGGTAATAAATATTGGTATTCTGCTCCACGGTGCTCGGGACTTCTCATGTGGAATTGCATGTGACAATCAATAGAGATTTTAGGGTTTTTTAACAACAAAAATAAGTAAACCTTTGAAATATATAAATACTTAAGACTTGCAATCTGTCAGACAAACCTGGTGGTTGTAGAAAAATCTGATAAGAGCCCCTGGTTAATGGCATAATCGCTTTGTGGAGATCTCGCTCTGTTTTACAGCTTGTAAAATGCTGTGCAATTAATCACCTGAGATTACAACCTCCTCACTGATGGCTCTCCTTAAAACTTAAGAACACAGACTATAATGGAGCCTAAAAGGAGAAGCAACAAAGTAAAACCCGGTTTCAGTATGCTTGAAAGAAATTGATCTATTAATGAGATGAAACTAATTGTAATAAGCCGAGGTTATTCTGCTCCTCGGGAAGCTGCTGGGGTTTAAAAGTCCAGACACGTCACAGAGGGATGGTTTCTTTTGGAGAGGAGGCAACTTTATCCAGGCTTTTGGAATTCATGATGTGGATCCCATTGCTGGAGCTGGATGGGGCTTGGAGCACCTGGGACAATGGCAGGTGCCCCTGCCATAGCAGGGGTGGCACTGGCTGGGATTTGAGGGCCCCAAACCATCTGGGATTCTGTGATAAGGATGCCCTGATCCAAACAGGTCCCTGAAGGTTTGACATCTTAATCTGGACAAGTTTATCTATTTCTAAGAACTCCAGCTTCACAATTCATATTTAAAAAAAAAACCCCTTAAATGTGTATAAGCTGTGTATATGTATTATATATCTATATAAAGAATGCAAGTTATATAAATTATTATATACCATAGATAATAATATGTAATATATATTACCCTGATGTGTATGTGTATGTGTATGTGTATGTGTATATGTATATGTATATATATATATGTATATGTATATATGTATATGTATATGTTATTTATATATCAGCTGTTGTAGTTTTTCTTTCAGTGCACTGCCAATCTAATGATCAGTTTGATCAATATTCCATACTCCAGCGTTCCTACCTGAAATATTGAAAATGTTTAACACTTCTTGCTCATCTCCAAAAAAAAAAACTCCTTTTCTTTTGCTGTTATTTTACTTCAGAGTATCTTCAGCTGCTTTGGAGTTTCAGAATTAGTTTTTTTGTTGTTCTGCTCTCAGCTGTGGTGGTCCCACACCAGGATGATTCTGTTTTGAGAAGTTTTGTCTCATTCTAGAGGTGCAGGAGTGAATTATCCCCTGGTGGGCAGGGAATCCCACTCTGGACTTCCATGGGCAGTAACACAATCCATGTCTTTCCCTCTGCTGAATATTTACAGCACAAAGTCCTTTGGAAATGTGGGCTGCTGACTTGGCATTGGGATGGCAGCAGGGAGTAGTTTCTCCCAGTGTTGCAAAAATCCAGATTCTCTCAGGAATTCCTTTTTCCCTCAGGAAAACCCCCCTGGTTTTCCCAGCTCCCTGCCTGGTCAGCCTGGGGCAGGGCTTGTCTGGGCTGCTCATGGGCTGGGGCAGGGAAGTACTGGGGGAACTGGAGGATTTTAGTGAAAAGGCTGTAGCACAACATGTTTTGAGGAAAACAAATCAGCTTCCAGTGTGTGGTTGGAAAAATCCTGCTGGGCACATGGGGGGATGGCCACCATCATCCTACTGAGAGTGTGTGTGACATGAAAGTGAAATTTGCCATCTGAAAAGTGGGCACAGATCCCAGGTGGTGCCCATAGCCTAGTGTGGAATATCATTTATTCACCTGGGGATGCCACCGTGAGTGAAGTTTTCCACTGAAGAGCTCAGCTGTGATCTGTCACTGCCAAGGTGACATCCCCCAGGACGGGGATGATTTGGGGACAGCCTCTCCTGGCTCTGGGCTCCTGCACTCTGGGGCTGCTGGAGTTTGGAGCAGCTGGAGTTTGCCAGAGGGGCCTGAGCTCCCATCCTGAGCTTCTCCTGCAGCTCTGCTCCTCCTCCCTGGGCTGGGGAATTGGGTGTTTGGTGGTGTGACCTGGATTTGGGAGACTGCAGAGGAGGTGTTGGGTGCTCCTGCATGTGTGGGGAGGAAGGTTGGGCAGCCTGACTTGCTGCACTGTTGGAATGGCCAAACCCTGCATTTTCCTGCAGTTGTAGGAATACACCCAGACTTCCCTTTGGGCTCTTTCAGAAGCTGTGTGACCTCATCTGCCATCTGTGTTCCCTGCAGGTGATTTGCAGTTTGCTTCAGTGTTTCATTTCCCTCCATCTTACCGAGGGAGATCAGAGGAGGAGGAACAAGGAGCCAGTTTGGCCCTTCCTGTGTTATTAATCTGCATCAACCTCAGGGTGAATCTGCAGTTCCAAAGGTTTCACTCAATCTCTGTCCCTGTAACATCATCAGAAACTCTGCAGCATCTCAGGTGAAGCAGCTTTCCAGCTATTAGAGATGGAAGGCAAATCTCAGGTGTGTGCAAAGGCAGTGGATGCAGTGGGGCAGGGAATCTGATGAGAGCCTAGAACAATAACTTGGAGAGGTGTGAAGCACTCTGTTCATCTCTGAGGTATTTAATCATAGCCAGTGGTGATGGTTTAAATGTCAACTTTGCTAACTGTTTCATTCCTCATACTGTAAAATTTACTGGGAGTGATATCTCACTTTGATGCCACAAGTGGGAGGCATTTGGGAGAGTGCCACTCCTCCTATTTTTCCACTGAGCATCTGCCAAGCCTAAGAAACTTAGTGGAGCTCAGGGGCACAGTAAAAACCCACGGAAGGAGGTGAGGGTGTGACTGCTCTGCTGCTTGGAGTGGATTCCTGGTTTGCCATGAACATCTGATGTGACTTATGTGAGTAGAGGATTATTGGCAGTGTGGCTTGGAAGAGGCTCCACTCTTCTTCATTCAGCTCTTCCTTGATTATTGTGTAACAACAGAGATTTTCTATTTAAAATGGTGCAGGATAAAAGCTGAATGAGCCAGAGAACATACTTGGGGGTAAAGAAATGAACGGGTTTGGGATGAGCTCTAAATGGAGAGAGGGAACAGGGAAAGGAGCTGGGAAGGGAATGGAGAATCCCTGAGGGAGCTGGGAAGGGAATGGAGAATTCCTGAGGGAGCTGGGAAGGGGCTCAGCCTGGAGAAAAGGAGGCTCAGGGGGGCCCTTGTGGCTCTGCACAACTCCCTGACAGGAGGGGACAGCCGGGGGGATTTGGGATCTGGGAACAGGGACAGGAGGAGAGGGAACGGCCCCAGGCTGGGCCAGGGAGGTAGAGAGTGGAAATTAAGAAAAACTTTTCATGGAAAGGATTGTAAAGCTTTGGAATAGGCTGCCCAGGGAGGAGTTGGAGTCACCACCCCTGGGTGGGTTCAAGCTTGAGGACGTGGTTGCTGGTGCTGGTTGATGGCTGCATTTGATGATCTTGGAGGTTTTCTCCAACCTTAACAATTCCCCAGTTCTGTGTTAGAACACCAGTGAGTGTGGGCAAATCCAGCAACCACTCCCCAGCTGTTCTTTACTTCTGGGCTGCCCTGTTCCCAAATCCTTCAAGGTGCTGCTTTGTCTCGGACAGCACCTGCTTCTTCTGGCTGATGCTTGTTCAAATCCCCGTGAGATTTTACCCTTTTTACCCCCCCAGTGCTGACAACATTGGTTTTCATACTGATGAGCAAAGTGAGAGCCTGTTGGTGGTGCCTGTGTGGAGCAGTCACCAGAAGATCAGTCTCTCATCAATGTTCCTCTTTCAAAACCTTTCGTTTCCAAATATCTTTTAACTTGTCCCACAAAGCTCTCACAAACCTCCTTGAGTTTTCTGCCACTTGTCTTGGAAATAAAACATGCAGATGCCTGGGTAATAGGGAGATGATGCTTGTTACTTCCAATTACTTCAAAACAACAGGAAAGTATATTTTAAAAAATAGGAAAGAAAGGAAAAAAGAAATATTACCTTCTCTGGTAGAAGTCTCTACAAATATCCAGGCATCAATCTTTATTTCAGCAGATTCAATGGATGTGGCAGGAAGAGTTATTATATAGCATAGTCCTCCTTTTATTAAAAATAAACTGGGCTAGGGTTTTTCATAGTTTCTTGTGGAGATGCTACAGATTGTTTATGCTGCATCAAGCTAAGAAAACTTTTTATTGGAAGTGGTGTTTCCAAAACTTAAACAAAATAACTTTCTGCATGTTTTTAGAGTTTAGCCTGACATATATTACAGCTCAAAGATGTGGTTTCACATGGTTTTAGAAATTATTTGTGGGCAAAGTTTTACTGTCAGGTCTGGCTGGTGAATTTAATTCTGCCTGATTAGCAAAACCCACGTTCCTCTCTCACTGAAGCTGAAGTGAATCTTGAGCAACTCCTCTGTAATCAATACTAGACTTTAGCTGTGTTATTTTCCCTGACAGCACGGCTGCATTTCTATTATCTGTCGAAAGCAGCGTTGCAAGATTCAAATAGGAGTGGGTTTTGCAAGTCTTCAGTTGTGGTTTTCTCCTGAAATCGTGGCAGAGAAGCCTCTGTGCAAAAAAATAAAATAAAAGCACAGATTTTTTTTGGTGGATGAGAAGCTGGACAGGAGCTGGCCACGTTCACTGACAGCCCAGAGACCCCCTGTGCCCTGGGCTGATCCCAGTGTGGCAGCAGGGAAGGGCTTGGGATTGTGCCCCCGTGCCCAGGTGAGCCTCACCTGCAGAGCTGCCCCAGCACAGGAGGGACCTGGAGCTGCTGGAGCCAGCCCAGAGCAGGCACCAAATGATCAGAGCTGGAGCAGCTCTGCTGGGAGGGAAGGCTGGGACACCTGGGATTGTTCACCTGGCCAGGAGAGGTTTGGGGTGACCTCACTGTGGCCTCACAGCACCTGAAGGAGCCACAGGAAAAAGATGGAGAGGGGCTGGGGACAAGGATGGAGGGACAGGTCACAGGGAATGGCTGGGGCAGGGCTGGATGGGATTTTGGACAGGAATTGTTCCCTGGCAGGGTGGGGATGGAATTCCCAGATTTGCTGTGGCTGCCCCTGGATCCCTGGCAGTGCCCAAGGCCAGGTTGGACATTGGCACAGTGGGAGGTGTCCCTGCCATGGCTGGGGTGGGATGGGTGGGGTTTAAGGTCCTTTCCCACCCAAACCATGTGGGATTCCAGGGGCCCTTGCCATGCTGGCTCCCCTCAAACCCTGCACGTTGCTCCCATCACAACATTTGGTCGTCAGGGCTCTCCAGGTTCCTGTCACTAAAACATTTCTGTGGTTCAGTTCTCTCCCTCAAGGAGAGCTGCAGGAGGGGTTCCTGTTCTCCACATCCAGGTGTGTCTGTGCTTTAGATTTTTCCCAGCATTATCTATGCATCTAAATCTTTTTCGAGGCCCACAGAAGTCAGGGAGGAAACCCAAGATGAAGAGTTGCAATATTCCAAAGACCCACTAATTCTGGTACATAATAGAAACATAATCCATGTCATTATGCAGCCCATTTTCCCATCCTTATGACAAGGATTTGCAATGGAAAAATGCTCCACTGCATTAATCTACCTCTGGCACCAGAGGTGGAAAGGTTCCACTCCTGGCCTGAATTACTCCTGGCATCAGTCAAGACACACCAGGCACTGTATCTGTGGCACAGGGCAGGGCATCAGGAAAGGGTTTCTTTTCTGTGAAATTTCTTGAGGAGATGATGCTGCATAAGCAAATTCTCCCACTCCTCTTTGGTGGAATAATTTTTCGGCACTATTACAGCTCTATGTCTTCCACACAGGAAAGTAAGAGACGTATTTGTGGTGTTTTCAAGTGGGTGTCTGCACAAGTTATATTATCTAATACAGTTTGTTGTTAGTTTTGCTGTTTTAAAATATCAGCCCTGTAAAATGTGATCACTGGGCTGTTTTAACATTTCTTGGTTTAGGAGTCTTGGCCGACCCTGAGGGTTACAAACACAGCCCAGCTGAGCAGCAAAGCTTTGTGTTCTGCACACTGAAATTGGGCTTTTGGTGTTCACACACAGCTCTGGCCATGTTAATATTCAGCGCTTGGAAACATCACTGCCCAGCAGAAATCCTGGAGGGGTTGGGTTGGAAAGGACCTTAAATCCCATCCAGCAACCCCAGCCATGGCAGGGACACCTCCCACTGTCCCAGGAATGTTCAGCCTGGCCTTGGGCACTGCCAGGGATCCAGGGGCAGCCACAGCAAAGCTGGAAATTCCATCCCAGCCAGGAATTCCATGCCAATATCCCATCCAGCCCTGCCCTCTGGAACTGGGAGCCATTCCCTGTGTCCTGTCCCTCCATCCCTTGTCCCCAGTCCCTCTCCAGCTCTCCTGGAGCCCCTTTATGTCCTGGCAGGGCTCTGAGCTCTCCTTGGATCCTTCTCCTCTCCAGGTGAGCTCCCCCAGGTGTCCCAGCCTGGCTCCAGCCCTGGAACATCTCTGTGACCTCCTCTGGATTTGCTGCATCAGCTCCAGGTCCTCATGTTGAGGATCCCAGAGCTGGCACAATTCTCCAGGACTCTCAGTTCTCCTGAGAGAATCCCCTCCCCTGAGCTGCTGGCACAGTCCTTGGGCTCTGTCCTGGGCTGCTGTTGGATTTTTTTGGTGCTGGATGGCTTTTCCCAGCTCCAGCTGGAGTTGGCAGCAGCAGTTCCTGCTCTTCCCTGGCCACTTTGGCTCACACATTTCAGTGAAACCCAAAGGTCTCAACCCTGCCAGTGCTTGTGCTAATTATGGGCTGTTCTTAAAATGCCTCCTGTAATTCCTTCTCTAAAAAGAATTGAAGACTTGGTAGGACAAAGCCCAGTAAATCACCCTGGAGCTCCGAGCTGGGAGGGAATGTGTGTCCTTAACCCCCAGGTGCTTCTGCAATGCCTCATCTCTGCCATTCCAGGGAAATGGCAAATGCTCCTCAGCACCCCATGCTGGGAGAGAAAGAGTTAAATTCTAAAACCTTCCCCTGTAACTGTAAATGCCATTTTTCTTTCTTCACAAATGTAACCTTTTAACATTTATTTTTAGCTTTTACATTAATATATGTAAAAATATTAAAAGCTCTTGTATATTACATTAAAAACTTATGTCAGCTGCCCTGCTTTTTCCTATTTATTAAAACTTTTCAAGCAGTGAAAACATTTTACTTGTTAATGAGGGGAAGAAGGAAAATTAATGACATAGAGCTCGGATCTTCCAAGATGTCTCCTTTTAACCATGCAAAACCAGCTCTTTTCCCACACTATGTAGTTTAATTTCTGTGTTAGGGTTCAGTAAGCAAATGCAAATAGATTTAATGATTTGCATCAGTAGATCACTTCTCAGTTTAATATCCTCTGATATTTTGGTCAAGGACTTTTTCTTTGGAAGGCTACTGCTGTTTTGTGGAGGGAAAATATTAATAATGGTGGCATTGTGAGGTTCAAGTAAAGCAGGGGAAATGTATAACTTATTCAAAAGCAGCATCTCCCATTATCTTCTCACTAAGATCATGCAGTGGAAAAAGTTATCAGGGAAAAGACACTTAAGAAATAATTGTGAATTGCTGATCATATTAAACATTTAGTGCTGGTTTCCATCTCACATCTCATTTTCTGTCAGGGTGTTCAGAGCCTGATCAGACTGGCAGTGATGTGAAGTGCCTCACCCTGGGATGGGGAATTGTCTTCTCTCCACCAGGAATAAACAGGAGCTGTTCCATCAATCCGGGGCTGGGATGATTTCATTGGAGCCTGCAGTATTTGCCTTACTTAAATCCAACTTTCCAAAATTCCTTAAAATGCTTATTCATGAAATGAAAATAATTCCAAGGATGGATCTCTTGTAGATTGATCCCACCAGCTCAGCTTTGCTGGTTCTCACTGATTCTGGGTAAGAAATAAATTCCTGTTGGCTTTTGAAAAATTTAAAGCTGTTTAGTGCACATAAATTCTTTAAGTGATAAATGCTCATTATTGCCTCGTTGCTTATTAAAAAGGGCACTTGCTGGTGATAAAAACTTTTTGATAGCTTCTCAGTTTCTGAGTAACTGTCGTGGTCAGCTGATGCAATGAGGCTTGGAGCAGTTCTCAATTTGTTTGGTTAATTTTGACCTTTCAGAGGCTTGTAGCTATAGGCTGCTGATAGATGTCAATTGTCACTTGCACTAATAGATTTTTAAATCGTGTTTTATTTTCCTGTTATTATCATCACAATGTAGATTTAGACATGAAGTCAGAATTGTCTGCAGGCAGTGGCAGAGGACTTTTCCTTCTGCCAGCTCAGAGCAAGAAATAATGAGATCAAGTTAGAAACTTTGTCCTTTTAGCTTCCCAGTCAGTTGTTTTCCTGTCATTTGTTTTTCCTGTGCTTTATTGATGCCCGTCCCCCTGGCTTTGTCATCCCACGGTTGGGGTTTTGCTTGTGCTCAGGTGATGATGATGAACAGCCTCTGTGAGCAGCCTGCTGCTGGCCGTGCTCCATCAGTGTCACAGCCCGCCAGGGTGCAGGAGTTTATTGTTTCCTGGGTGCTCCATGCACACACACACACACACATTTCATCCTGGAGGGGCTGGGCAGATGCTGCCAGGGTGGTTCCTGTGGTCAGGAACGGTGTCCAGTGCTTGCTGACAGAGTTTTAGCTGGGAAAATGTCACCATGTCACATCTGGGATGAGGCGGACTGAGCTTCCCTCTGATGTGGATGTAGAATATTGAATTCTTTTATAGGCTACAAAACTGCTTGTTCAGTAAAATTTTGCAGTTTGAAAGCAGTGTCACCCAAACAGTCGCTTTTAGGGATTTTTAGGACTAAGGATTTGCTGCTTTTTGTTGTTGTTGTTTTACATTTGTAACTTGTACAGGAGTGGTAGTGATTGCTTTCTACTCCAGGTGGAAAGCCTGTCCAGAATTTGTAGGAAAGTATTCAGAAGTGTGAGGTTTTATCCACATTCATGGACCCACACAAGTAAATGTTGATATGTTTCAGGACCAAGCTGGTGTCCTGCCTACCTTAGTGAAATTTAGAATCTACAGATTATCCATCCAAACTGATATTCCAAGTCTTTTATTTTAAGCATTGAATGTTCCCTTGAAGACAAATGCTCTTACAGACATTCCTGCTGCAATAGGAAATGTCTGCATTGTTCCTAAAAGCAGGGTCAGGGTTATATCCCAGGTGAACAAGTCTCCCTGGAAGAGTGATGGGTGGGAACAACAAAAGATTCCTGGTGGTCCCTTAGGCCAAGAGACCTCTGCATTTATTGGTGTGGGAGGCGTGGAAGGACAGTGGGGTTTGGGTGGTCAGGCACAGAACTCCTGTGGTGTGGGATGCTGTAGGAAATTATGGAATCACCATCCCTGGAAATGTTCAAAAACCGTGTGGATGTGGCACTTGAGGATGTGGTTTAAAGGTGAACATGGTGATGCTGGTTGATGGTTGGATTTGATGATCTTAAAGGGCTTTTCCAGCCTTAAAACATTCAGTGGTTTTTTTATTTTATTAATATATATAAAATACAACAGTGCTGACCAAAAACTTTCAGCTGAATAACTGCACTGAATATCCTGGTGTGTATATGGACAAAGGAGGATGGAAAATATTTCCTGCCTTATTTTTTAAACTCTTCAAGTTCAATGATCTGACTTGGGGGAGGAGTTGTGGAAAGTTTAAATGCTGTATGAAACTTGGCCATAAATATAAATCAGCTCCTATTAAGGCAATTTGAGCTGTAATACCTCAATAATTTGGAAGTAGTCATTCTTCACGCTCCTGAACGTTCTTCACCTCTGAGAAGAGTTTGTTCTAATTTTAAATGGACACCTGAAGAATATAGAAAATGTCTTCTGTTTGTACCTCTGGAATTCCAAAGTTCTCACTGCACCATGGGCTGTCCTGGCTCTCTCCACCTCTACCTGAATCCTTTGATGCAGCCGGGTTTTCTTTAATCTCTGCTGCTCACGGTAGCAGGGATGACAAACCGAGGTGGATGCAGTTGTTTTGGGGGTTTTTTAAATTGATTTCTTGAATATTCTGGGAGGTTTTGCTGCTCTGGTTGTGTTAAAGCAGATCCCTGTTTTTCCTCCTCTCCGTTTTCCTGTCGGTCATGGTCGGGATCACCTCTCAACTCCTGTAGGTCAGAAGTTCTCTGCAGGCTGGGTAATATTGCTTGTGGCTCTGAGCTTGTCCAGATGCTCCTCATTGATGCAGAAATCCTCTGGGCTTTGAGATTTATGTGCCAGTGTGGAACAGAGGATATCCTCAGGGTTGGGATAGCGTGTCCCGCTTCCTGCCTGTTCTGGGAAATACGTCTTGGAATCCTTTTTCGTAGGACTTGCAGCAAAACAAAAGCAGACAGGAACAAAAAAAAAAAAAAAACCAAAAAAAACCCCTTCCTGATAGGTGTGATTGCCAGTGCATGCAGGTAATTTGAAAATGAACGAGGAATCTGTTGTCTGAAGTGAGGATAAATCACGGTAAAAAGACGTCAAGTGGCCAAAAAATAACCCAGGTAAAAAGAAGCTGAAGAAAAACAAACAAAAATCCACGTTCCTGGTAACACTTTTTACTTGCTGATAGCACCATGTCACATCTGGGATGAGGCAGACTGAGCTTCTCTCTGATGTGGATGTAGAATATTGAATTCTTTTATAGGCTACAAAACTGCTTGTACAGTAAAATTGGACACTTTGAAAGCAGTGTCACCCAAACAGTCACTTTTAGGGATTTTTAGGATTTAAGGATTTGCTGCTTTTTGTTGTTGTTGTTTTACATTTGTAACTTGTACAGGAGTGGTAGTGAAGGGCTGCTCTGTGTTGGCTTTAGCATCTGGATCATTGAAGGTATTGCTGAATTATTGTCAATTACTTAGAGATATTTATTCCAAAATCTTACTGGATCTTAGTTCTTAGTTGTATGGAACTCTTGAAAAGAGCCATCAGAATGAGCCCTTATTTACTAGTTTATTGCATATTACCATTGCAGAAATAATGAAATAAATCCTGTTGATTCTGCCCCTTCTCTTTGCATTACCTTTTTGCTTTGTCTGCATTCACATTGTAACTTTGTCTTCACTCCATACATTTCTTTCAGGTCTATCACTTGTTATCAAAATTCCATAGTAATTAGGATGATTTATGACCAGGGGAACTGTAACTCACACGACTGCAGGCTCTGTCAGAGTGGCCCTGGCAGAATTGGAAGGTCTGCTTTGTTTTGGGCTGCAGAAGACACATCTGTGAACATTAATTGGGAAATACCTTTTTATTCACCCAGCACTTCTAAATTGGGAGTCTTGTTAAGGAATGACTTCCCATCTCGAGTGAACATGACTCATTATTTCAGTACATTTTTCCTGCTTTTCAGAGGTGATTCTTTTCTCTGGCAACTTCTGAATGTTCAACCATGATAAAGTTGTGAAATGTTGTTTGCTGTGCAGGGAAAACAGCCATCCTTCTCCTGCTGTGAAGGCATTTCTGGAGCCTGAAAGGAGAAGGAAATGTTTTTTTTTTCTTTTGGAATGGGAGTATAATTTATTCCAGAAAAAAAGAAAAGAGTATTTTTTGAGGAGTTTATTTTTCAAGCCACAGATATTAATACAATGCATGAATGTTCTCCAGTTATGGAGCAGCTTTCAGGTCTCCAGTAATGGAACAGTTAAATTCTGCCACAGTTGACCTCACCAAAACCCCTGAGCTCTAAGGGGAGCTTGAAATCCATCCAATGTCCTTTAGCTTTGTTCTGGAAAACCTCATTTAGGGTGAAGCCCTCTTTGGTTTGCAAGGGCTGAAGCAGCACAAACGCTGCTCTGTTTGCAGGATACAATATTTAGCCATAATGCAGATGCCTTCCCTCGTAATGGATGGGAATGGACCTTACATGAATGCCAATGAATGTGTAGAGGAAAATGAAGCTGCAGTTTGCTGCTGTTATTGCATGTTTTACAACAGAACTGCTGCCAGTTGTGTGAGGTCTTAAGTGCTGGACATCAGCTCCAATGCTGGGTTTTGATCTTCGTGTACCAATAAAAAGTTTTCCCGTCTTTTATCATCTTTAAATACCTTCAAGGATGGGAAACTGTCTGGAGCTTGTGGCTTCAGGGTTTAGGAATGTTAATGTATAACGATGAGGGAAAAGAGTTGATGGCAGGGTTTTAGAAAGGCATAAAAATGCAGCCAGTTGTGTTAATGAATGGCCTTACTGAAGATTTAAGCTCATATACTTTTTTTGTGTTTTTCTCCTGTAACTAAACACGTTTCAGTGTGTTTCATTTGAGCTGCTTTTGTTCAGGCATCTTAGAATCAGAATCCCAGATTGATTTGGGTTGGAAAGGACCTTAAATCCCACCGAGAGCCACCCCTGCCATGGCAGGGACACCTCCCACTGTCCCCAGTGTCCAACCTGGCCTTGGGCACTGCCAGGGATCCAGGGGCAGCCACAGCAAATCTGGGCACCTTGTGCCAGCCCTGCCCACCCTCCCAGGGAAGGATTTCCTCCTAATCTCTAATCCAAACTCAGCCTCTCTCAGTTCAGAGCTGTGAGCACCAGGGTTTGTGCTGAGGAGCAGTGAGTGGTGCAGGAATGGCACATGAGCCCTGAGAAATGGAGCAGCAGCATCACAGCTCCCTGGGCAGCACTGCTGTGGTTCCTGCCATCAGACCTGTGTGGAATTCCCTTGGAGCAGTGTGAGCATCCCTGTCTGCCTCTGGCCCTGGAGGTGTGGCAGTGGTGACAGGCTGGAGGTGTCTGTGGCCAGCCTTCATCTCTTGTCTTCATCACGGGCTGGAGGGGACCAGGAGGAGACTGCAGGGCAGCTGAAACACCTTCCAGGGAGAGGGCAGTGCTGGGGCATTGCAGGGAAGGAGCAGTGACAGCAGTGATCTGTCACCCTGAGCTGGAACCCAGCCCTGGCTCGTTTGTGACGCCCTGGGAGGGTGGGTGGCAGGTCCTGGAGGAGAGGGGACACGGAGAGCCCTGTCCTGTCCTCTGCAGGGAGTGGCACAGCACCTGAGCACTGTCGTGTGTGATGCTCACGTGGCAGCTGGGAATTGGCTCATTCAGCATTAATTAATTTTCGGTGTTCTGGGGTGGCAGTAAATGAACAGTTCATGTGTGACACCACAGGAACAGTGAGGTGGGTGTGAAACACCTCAAATAAACGGGGCCTTTGTTCAGCTGGGACAGCACTTTGGTGTAATGGACTCAAAACGAGGATTATCTTCTTCACATGGGTGCCTTCCCCAGAATCCTTGTGCTGGCACAGACAGGGCTGGTTTTCCCAAGTGGAAGAGAAGTCTTTTTTTAGAGCACGGAGCTGCACTTGGCCATACTGGGAACGAGTCCCTGCAGCTCCCAGGCTGTATGGTGTGTGCCTAAAACGTCTCCTGAAAATCTCCCTGTCCTCCTGGAAGTTTCAAGCAGAGCAGCAGGATGAACACCCCCTCCGTGTACAGTAGGAACTGTTTTGTGAGGATTCTGAACTTTTCTCTCCATATTTACAGCTTTGTGCTTGAAAGAGGGTTGAATATTGACCTAATTTGTCTTTTGAAAGGACACAGAGTTTTACTGGAATACTTATGCTATTGGAGTAGACAAATGCAGGTACTATTCCTTTGGTAGCTGCAGCAGAAGGTTGATGTGCTCCAAGATTTACTGTGCATCACCTTAGCCATCATTCCCATAAGTATTAATTTTAACTCCACTAATAAGAAACTGAACAAAAGTGGAATTATGAGTTCAGTAGTATTCTATGAAAGGTCAGTTGTTAAAAAGGCAGAGTCTGACATTCTGTGAAAAAGGTGCCTTCATTAATCATCCTGATAGGATAGCATAGGATATTCTTGACCAATACCCACCATCCTCGCTGTGCAATGTGCTGAATTCCATGTATAAAAACAAGGATTAGGTGAAGAAATGCACAGTGACCATTTTTTTACTGCTGTAACATCACTATTTCTTTATTCAAAGTATAGAAAAATTAATGGAGACGCTTTTCTAAAGCAGACTGTCGCAATTTTAAAAGTTTGTTAATTTTATAGAATCATACATTGTTATGAGAGTAATTAAATACAGAGTCTGTGAGAATATAAATGCAGTAATACCAAACACCAATATTAATGTAATTTATAAAGTATTTATGACTTCTTAGGAGAATTTTCTTATTATGTTGTTTAAATATGCAGTTTTGCTTCACAATAATTCATCTCTGTAAATCCTGAACGATTACTCCTGTATGAACCCAGCAGTTATAATTGCCACGTAAAATGTTTTCCTGGGTGAAATAATTATATTGAATTGTTTGTGTGTTTTTTTCCTTGTCCACCACAGTGATGGCAATTTGAAAGTTAATACAAATTATATAAATTATTAAGCACAGGCCTAGTGGAACATTAATCAGGAGAACATCTTTATTGTGACCGTTCCTGACAGATTATGTTCACCATGATGCCCATTAATGCACTGCATTGTGAGAGCCCATGTCCATTACAGAATCCCCTTTGTTACTGGTGTCAGGTCTAATTCAGGGCAGCAAATCTCAGGCCAGGTTGAATATCTTTTGGATCTTGGATGGAAAAATGCTGGTTTGGAAGCGAGGGGCCTCACCTGTTTTAATTCTCTCCAAGTTATTAGTCTGCGTGGCAGACACTGTAAAATGCAAAGTCTGCAATAGTCTTTTTCCCTTTAATGTCATAATTTTGCATAATGGCTGTTTGTGCTACATTGACTAAGTCCATGGATTGCTTAACATAAGTGATTACATTTTCCTTTGATTATCAACTCCCTCCATTAGAACTACTGTACAAAAACTTGTAAATGATTTGTTGTTTAAGCTTTCTACTTCATTAGCTCCAACCCACACTCAACAAGAGTCGTTGTCTAAGAGTTACTAATATTTGTAATGAGCTGTATAATATGGGCCCTTTTACTAAATTTAAAAACAGATGGTATCTGTTAACAACAGTTTATCATGCAAATTGAACCCTGGCAAAAATTCCTCTCAGTGGCTGCGTTGCTGTAGGCCAAATCCTGGTGTCTTGGTTGAGGTTTTGATGTAACAGCAAGAAGAAATAATTGTTGGGGTTTTTTTTGACAGATGTGACAGATGCAAACTAACCATGGTCAAAAGTCCCTGAGAAGTAAAAACTCCAGATTTCTACTCTGGTGAAAGATTTCAGTTTCCTTTCATTCCTTTAAGATATGCTTTAAGATTTACTTTCAAAATTTACAATTTTTGCACATCCTGGCAGATTTTAGAGCTCTGGACCTGTAATTCCTCTCATTTAAGCCACGGAGCACCTGTGAAGGAGAATTTCCTTTTTGTGAGGACTTGCACTGATCTCAACAAGTGAGAAGATCAGAGGATGTAATACACACATTTTTCTGCAAACTTTGAAAACAAAAGGAAAAATTGGCTCACATTGCACTACCAAGCCTGAAATTATCTTATCAAAAGAATCCTTTTGCATGGTGTGTTTATTGCTAATCCTGCATGGGGAAAGACTTCAGACTTGAAGTAGAGTGAAGTCTGCTTGTAAATATACTCTTGTAATACCAATTTTCACCCTCAAACTCTAAAAAAAATAGATTTTTTTAAAATGTGAGGCGTTCTGAGAGCTTGAAGTTCTGCTTTTGGAAGAATACAGGGTCAGTCTTGTCTTTGTGTGCTGGAATTAATGCTAAAAAATGGCAAAATCTGCTCCCTTGGCCTGAGTGCTCTGCAGTTTCTCATTGCTGTTGGTGAACAGTAATTCCCAGGATGATCTGGCTTTTCCCACTGCCCATCCCATCCATTTGGGAAGAGGCATTTTGCCTGATCAGCCCCTTTCCTGCATTCCCAGCCCCTTTTTCCTCTGGAAGGATGTGAGATGTGACAGGAGCCAGGGAAAACAGAATTTCACTTTTGTCAAAGGGAATGCTGGATATTCCCAGCCAGGACAGTCCATTAAAGCCAGGATTGTTCCCATAGGGAGAGGAGCATGGCAGGTGAGCAGAGGAGGAATTTTTGGAGATCAAGCCTAGTGGAGGTTGGAGGTGATCCCAGGGAAGATGCTCTGAGGAAAGGAATCAGTTTATCAATTTATACTCGAGCTGATCTTGCTATTATAACAAAATTCCACGTGAATAACTGTCCAGCTTTACCAGGCAGCAAGTTGGGCACTTGCCATTAAATAACACAAAAATCCTTTGTTAATGAGTTCTGTACACACAAAAGGATATTTGGTGGCAGACTCTTGGTCCACATGTGGTAAAATAAACAAACAGCTGTTGAGGCACAGCCATTCCTTTGGGAAGGGTTTAAACCTACAGCCCCTTGTCCCTAAGACTGGCTTAGCTAAACCTGAGGCTCATCATGGCTCAAGTTCGTTATTGAGTTATGATTATTTGGTGGCTTATTTAATAATTTATGGTCCAAATCAATTGTCAAGCTCATGGTGCACCTGAAAAGGTGCCACACTCCACAGAGGTGCTGGGAACTCCTCAACTCCTCCATTTAATGTGGTTTGTTCAGGTCAAGTGATGGTTACTCAGACCCTTGGAGTGTCCTTGTTCTGTCTCATCCACCTCCACCTGTGATTTGTCTCAGCTTTTTTGGTTTATTAGCATTTTTTAGCCCTTTTTGGGTGTTTTTTAGCCCTTTTTGGTTGGCTTATGTCTCCTCCCTGCCCTTCTGGAGGTGAGGTGAGGTGGAGATATCTGCTTTATTCCCATCACTCACAAATCAGAAGGTTTGAAACCCCTAAAACAGTGTCAGTGAAATTAAATGGTTAATTTTGGACCTGCACGAACAGCTAGGACAACCCCTGCCTGTGGGCTCTGTATTTTGGAAGATGTTTTGATTCTCTTCGTGTTCCCCTCTTCCCACTGGCAGAAATAAAAAACAAAACAGGTGTTGTGGTGGGTGCTGTGCCCCCCAAAAAACCCGAGGAGCATCTCTGCTGTGGAGCAGGGGCCAGGCCCAGGCTCCCTGCTGTAAAACCAGGGATGCAGGCAAGCCCATTCCGTGAATAAAAATGGGAAATGCATTCAAGTCGAGATACAGTATCTTTGTAGTAATAAAAGCAGTAGTACAGATTTACTGGGGAAGGAGTTTTAACTGTAACACTGTGGAATAGTGGGTTATTTTGTGTTCAAGAGCTACATTTATCACAAAAATGATGATATACAAATCACTTCCATATCACAAAATGTTCTTGGTCAAAATTGGCTTGAGGCAAGTGATATCTTCGAGTAAACAGTATATGAAGACCATATCTTAAAATGATAGATCACCTAATTTTGTTCTGACAGAGGTTTTTGCTGCAACAAACATCTGTCACTGAAATACCAATCCAGAGATATGGAAGCCAAATTGTGGAGGTTTTCCAGTATTTGTTGCTCCTAACTTAAGAACGGCACCGTTCGTTCTGCAGATATTTGGAGGTGGGAGGCAGCTTGTGGGTTTAACACCTTCAGGTATTCAGTGTAGTGTTTTAAGAGGTGGAAAGGTCTTGAAATGCAGATCAGCAACTTGGGAAGGGTTTTGGACCTGTGGGAGAGAGGGGAGTCTCTTAATGCAAAGGGTGTGAGTCCTAAACACATCTGACCTGCCCTTTGAGATCGAATTTCTGAGCCTGCTCTACACCTGAATATAAAATAACCGTCAAAAATTGAAATTTTGTCTCAAGCATTTAGAGACGTGATGAAATTTTATTTGGAGGAGAGATGCTAAGCATCTTTAAATGCAGTGAAAATAGGAATATCTGTTAAAAATACTTCTGTTTCAGTGGAAGCTATTTGTTTGGGTCTAGTTAGCAGCAAAAAAACTGAACAAAAATTGCAAATCACTACTGAAATGAGTTGTTAAGTCTAGTTTGTGTTGACTTGTGGTAGGAAAATGAAATTTGGCTCCAAACTATCACCATTCTGTGATATTTTGCAGACAGGATGAAATGGCAAATACCAGGTCCTTGGAGGAGGAAAGCACTTACTGGTCATGTCAGAAATCCTTCCAAGTTGTTTATTATTATTATTATTATTATTATTATTATTATTATTATTATTATTATTGTTATTACCCATCACATATTTTAGCCTAATTACTTTCAACCCCATTGATGTTGCTTTAACTCTTTGTTAAGAAGAACATTCCTACCTCTGCAATCACTTGGGTCTCATTTAAATACATGTAAATACAATATAAATATGCAAATACATCACTTTTGATATTTTTTTTTTTACTTTTTAGTCCTCTTAAATGGTGCTGTGATCAGATCCAAAGTCTAAAGCATCTGTAAGAGCTTTGTTTGCTCCTCAAAATACAGATTTTAATATTATTTAAGTTTCTCAAAGTAAAGATGTGTTTAAGTCAAATTTCTCTGTGTGGAAAATGGAAACCAAATCTGAGTTTGGCAAACTACAGGTGACAAACAAGGCAGGCCCTGAAGTGGATTTTTTTAATTTGTGTTATCAGTCTTTATAATTACTTAATGGTTTTGTGGCATGATTTTATATGCACACTTCATTTGCCCATTTTCAGGGATGCTCTAATCTAAATTAATAAAATAATAATAATAAAATTTGCTAAAATGGTAGTAACCACTCCATGAATTCAAGCTGTTGTAAGAATTTCTGCAAGTTTGAGGATGTTAATACTCAAACTAGTGGATTTCACAACAGCTTGTCCAAAAATTAATGAAGTTTTTTGGAATTACTCATCATCTAAAGCACATTCCGAGGTCAGTGGGCACAGGAATTGAAAGTGCTGCGTGTTCCCCTTCAAGAGTATGAAAATACTGATCCACTTTCCACCAAAAAAAAAGAAATTAAAACATGAACAAACAATTTTTATTTATTTATATATTACTGTAGCTTTCTGATCAACCTCTTCCACCTAATCAACGTTGCCAACTGCCTTAATTCAAGTTATTGTGTCAGGACTGGTTTGGTTTGGCCCAAAAGCTGAGGAGCTCTTTGCTGTGCAATGTAGAGGGAAATAATTCAGTCAAAATTCCATGTGGTGCCAGTGGGAGGGGATGGGCTCCAGCCACTGTGGGAGGGATAATTCCCATTTCTGTGGGAGCTGGGGGTGGATATGGGGCCATGTCATGGGAGGGATGGGAATGGGAATGATGGGGATGGGGATAATGGGAATGGGAATAATGGGGATAGGAATGGGAATAATGGGGATAGGAATGGGAATGGGACTGGGAATGGGAATGATGGGGATGGGAATAATGGGAATGGGGATAATGGGGATGGAATAATGGGAATGGGGATAATGGGGATGGGAATGGGAATGGGGAATGGGAATGGGAATGGGGATAATGGGGATTGTAATGGGGAATGAGAATGGGAATAATGGGGATGGGGTTGGAAATGGAAATAATGAGGATAGGGATGGAAATGGGAATAATGGGGATGGAAATGGGAATAATGGGGATGGAGTTGAAAATGGGAATAACAGGGATAGGAATGGGAATGGGAATGGGAATGGGAATGGGAATGGGAATGGGAATAAGAAAGGGGGTGGGAATAGTGGGGATGGGGTTGAGGATGGGGATGGGAATAATGAGGATAGGGATGGGAATGGGAATAATGGGGATGGAGTTGGAAATGGGAATAATGGGGATAGGGATAGGAATAGGAATGGGAACAGGAATGGGAATGGTTGTGTTTTCCTCCTGCTACCACGTGGAAAACATGGACTGGTGTTTCCACACCAGCAGCTCCTGGTGAAGAACCAGCAATGCCGAGCACGGGATGTGCCGTGGGCTGCAGGCAAGGCAGGAAAGGGTTAAAGAATTCATAAAAAATGAAGGATCCTAATATTAAAGTGGGGGGAAAATGTGGGTGAATGACATATTTTTTACACACCTCAACTGTCAACATTTCTAATCAAATCATCCAGCCTTCTTGCTTCTTAAATGATACAAGCAATATTTCCTGTAATAAACACCCCTAAGTCTAATGAGAGGCCCTAAGGCAACTTCAAATGTATGAATTCATTATAATTGAACAACATAATCTGCAGGGCAAAGATTCCTGCTACCCAGTCTTTTAACTTCGCACGGCTTGGGTGTTCTATGAAAAATGTTCTACATTTTGTTTACAATGTATTGCTGCTATTTGAAGTATTGTATGTTCCTGTAGTACATAAGATGGGGAGGCATAATGGAGGAAAAATCAAGGAGGCAATCTTTCATTTTGTTCTGGTATGAAAAATTCAAAAGACTGAAAACTCACCCAGAGAAATTTTGCAAGCATATTATTTTCCGATGTTTCGATCAATTTGTCTGTCAACCATGCTGAGAGGTGGAAGGGGCCAGCAAAAGCAATTTAGCTTGTGAGGTCCAAAATAGAAATGTTTTAGGAAACCTTGTCACACATTATTTTTTTATATGAGAACCACTGTGTTTTTTATTTGCTAGTCATATTATGAAGAGAAATTGGTATCAATCATCTAAATCACCTATGAATATCTGATATAACCGTTACTTTTGTGCATATAAATAAGGCGAAAAAAAAATATTTAAATGAAGCTTTTAAAGCATAGCAAAACCTTTGGGTAGACAACAGGCTCCCCACTCAGGTTTTCCCATTTAAAAAATATCCTGTGTGTTTTAATTGATTGTACCCAAGTGACATCACAGTGAATCATCTTGCATATGAACATATTGACCTCTCTCTGCCTTTAATTAAGCTCTGATTGCTTTACAATAAGTTTGCTGTGGATTGATAGGTGTGCCAGCCCATGCTCAAACTCGATGCTCTGCGTGTGTACAGGGCTGGGGAGGGGAGCATATGTGCAGGAGGGAGATTAATTCTCTCATTTGGGCCTTCCTATTTGTTTATATGATAAATATGGCTCCTGTCACTCGTGAAATCTTGTCAGTGCAGCTGCAGACTGCAAGTTTAGTGGCAAACAGCAGGTTTGGTTCAGTCTCTCTGGTGGCACTGAAATGTGGCTGTTTTGGGATGATGGAGAGAAAGTTCACCTGGTGTCACCTGCAGGGCTGCAAGGGGGTTTTCACAAGCCCAGGAGGGTGTGTGGTCACTCAGCTGAAAGCTGGGCATTGGTGAGGCAAAGACGGGGTGGTTTGGGTGCCTTTACTGCAGAAGTGACAATTCTGGGAAGATGCAGGGACGTGCAGCTGTGGGTTTGGTTGTGGAGAGAATTAAGTCGGCCGTGAGGAGAGAGAATGGGAATAAAACAGGTGATGGAGTATGGAGTGAGAGAGAGGTTTTGGAGGAAGCAACAGAGAAGTATTTGAGGGATGAAAGGACAATTAGAGTGGTGAAGGAGTGGGATTTTGTCAATATTTGAGATGTATGAAGAAATGTAATATAAAATGTTAGCAGGGTAAGTAGGAGGGTAGGTGAAACTTCAGCACTGAGAGTGTGATGGACTTGGGTTCATCCAGACTCAGCAGTGTCAAGGATGACACTTTTTTAGGGGAAAGATTGTTTCTAAAGGAAAGCTGGAGAATTGCTGCTAATCACAGGAAGCAACAGGAGGTACTTGAAGAACAGAAAAGAAAAGGGAGAATAGGAAAAACAACACAGACACGTGGTGTGATTTTTGGAGCTGTCCTGAACAGGACCAGGAGTCAGACTTGACCATGCCGTGGATCCCTTCTAACTCAGGCTATTCTATGATTTATTTTCTAAAGTTCTGTGAGCAGCAAGCCATGAGTCAGGACTGTGTGTGGACCAGCTGGGCCAGCAGTGTCCCTCACAGAGCAGAGACCCATTATCCTGTTCCTAATGGGAGACACAGTGACAATTGTGTCTGTTCCTTGCTGACACCCTCTGGCTCTCAGGGCTGGTGGTGACACTCTGAACGTGCTCCTTAATGGCTGAGCTTTCCCAGTTGTTTTGTGTCTGGAATCATCTCATCCTGGTTGTTTATAGCCCTTGATGTCTGTGTAGCATTCTGATGTTGATGTCCTTTGTCATTTGTGGCTGCCTCTGGAGGAGCCCCGAATGTCGATGGCTCTCAGGACCGCGTGGTGGAGATTGCAGAGAAACACCCAATTATTGCTGTTGCCTTGTGATCAGAGGCTCGTGCTGTTGGGGATGAAGGCAGCCCACCACCTCCTCTGTCGTGCACTTTAGCCTGGCCTTGGATTTTCCCAAGGGCAGGATTGCTGCAGCTCCCTTGGAGAGGCTGTGCCGTGGCTTGGCAGGTCCCTGTCACCCCCGGAGTGTCAGGCTGTCATTCCAGGCTCCCTTACATTTACTTACCTAATTCATGCTCCTTGATCATTGGAGATTGTACATTTTGAAGGATATAAACTGTTTAATTAGCACTTTTACCTCCTGTTGTTTAACATTATGTGCTGCACGTAGTGTCATGTGAAGCCGGTGTGTTTATTTAATTTTCTCTGAGATCAGCTCTCGCAGCTTTCATAATCTTGGCTCTACAAGTTGGAATTTTCCAGAATAAATGGATCACTCCAAACCAAAGTCCCATGCAAGTGGTGGAGAAAGATGTACAGTGTGAGCCAAATAGGATGGTCTTTGGCTGGGAAAGATTAAATTCAAGATGATTTGTTCGGGAGGGCTGCCTAGTTATTTGTAGTTTGTGTCAGGGGTGGGGATTTACAGCTGTTGTGATAAATTTATATTCTTCAAAATAGATAGGCTGTGTTTTCCCTATTCCCAACACACAGATGTGAGGGTTGCAGTGGGAAACAGAAATTTTAGTGCTTTTAATATTCTTTGTATTGTGCTTTAGAACCGTTTTGCTTTTTAGCAGAACATTCCTCTAACAAATCAATACATTTTTCTGTAGAACTTTGGTTTTGTAGAACTTTATTTTGCTTTACTTTGATTTTTTTTTATTAATGTTTCTACTTATGGTATTAAATATTGCATCATCCTGCAATTTCAGAGATGGCCAATGATCTCTAAATTTCTGATAATTTAAGCATCACCTGGAACACCCTCAGTTTTTCCTACCCATATGTTAAAGCTGCTGTTGAATCTGAGAAAACCCTTCACCAGTTTCTTTTGGGCTCAAACTGGTGTTTTGTAAACTTTACTGGTTTTCCTTCATGGGCAAAAATTTGGATGGGATAAAGCCTATGTGGAAAAATCTTTTAAAAAAAACCCAAAAAATCAAAACAACAACAACTCAATAACCTAAAAGTGTCCAAAGCCAGGTTGGACAGGGCTGGGAGCCACCTGGGACAGTGACAGGTGTCCCTGCCATGGCAGAGGTGGGGTGGGATGAGCTTTAAGATCTCTCCCAACCCAAACCACTCTGGGGTTCTTTAAACCTCTCACAGAGCTACAGAAATGCTTTCAGGACTGCCTAGTTAATAAAATGTATTGGATTAACATTGGGCTCTAAGAACATGAGAGATGTTTGGGTGGAAATGCAAAGCCAATGAACTGAAGGCAGGGATTTGATCTTCACCTCTGTTTGTGTTGCCCTGGGCTAAAAGGCAGATTTGTGAAAGGGGGACTTCAGCACTGGTGTAGAAATGCCTTTGATTGGCTCCAAATTGAAATTACTGAGCTCAGGATGGAACTGCTCAAGGACCTGATTTATCCTTGGTTCTGTTTTCTGCACATTGTGTTACCAAGTTTTGGTTCTGCTGGAGCATGAGCTCTTTGACTTCTGTCAAAGAAGTCTTCTCTCTTTCTCATGGCGTGAGTATGAAAAGGTAAAATATTGAATTTTTGGCAGTTTTTAATTGGAGGAAAACAAAATTTTGCCTTTCTGTCTCCACCGTCTGGCAGGAAGCAGGAATTTTTCTGCTGGGCATTGCAAGAGAAGAGCTCCATGGAGCTCAAATTTCCGTTTTCCATGCATGATTTTTTTTTTTTCCGCCTTAGATTTTGTTTTGTTTTTACAAAATATTGGTTTATTGAGAGATGTGTTACCCTCAATTGACATATTGACATTTCCAGGAACTGTGGTTATTGTTTTGAGAAATACAATCCTACACTGACAGATTCCTATCATTATTTGGAACCGTTGCTGAGGGTTAGTGAGACAAGTCTCATAAATAATGAAAGTGAATCATATTGGGGAGAACAGCAGCGAGGAGCAGCACAGGGGAGTGCTGACACCAGGTAATTTTTGCTCGCCGTGACATCACGCAGCGCTCGTGTCACACCGTGGTGGGGACAAGGACTCGCAGGGCTGGGTAATTAACTGGAGTCACTAACTACCTGCTGGAGTCATTAACAGCACAGGGCATCACTGGGCTCACTCCCCTGTCCTCCCAGTCCCCCCCAGAGCACCAGAACACGAATGCACTGCCCGTGCCAGAGATGCTCCAACCTGGAGTATTTCTCCCGCAACCTAAATTCTCTCTTCCCGTGGCTCCCCTGACTTTATTATTTGACAGCTGGGTAGAAGTTTCACACTGGACTGCATCTGATTTGCAGTTTTACAGGGAGCAATTGGCAGCCAAGGTAAAAAAAAGGAGAAACAGAGTTGGTTCTGAGGAGTTACATAAGACAGAGGCTCATCAGCCGAACCGGGGCTTGACCTGGATTTGGGACGTGTTTCTCAAGTTAGCAGAGAGCTCTAATTAACCTCCTGTAAGAATCAGGGAAATCATTTCATTTATTCTGAGGTAACAAATTTCTCCCTGCTGTTATTTCTGGAAGCAGGTAAGTTTAATATCAAATGCCCTTTGCATGCCAGAGATGTGTTTCCATTATTATTTCACCTTATTCCTGCAACGCTGATGCCCCTGTATGTGAAAATGCCAGGCTTGAAGAGAGTCTAACATACATTGCCATAATTATTTTAATGAGAGAGAATGGAGGAGATGCTTCTCTGCCATCTGTCAACAGACAGCAGTCATGGCTCATGCTGGACTTTATTCCCTTACAAATCATTCTTCAGTTCTGAATACTGAATTCTCTATTACTTCTTCTAGGTCAACAGCATTTATAATCTTCCCAGGTTCTCTGTGAAGTCTACAAATTACGACTTCCAAAGCTGCTCATTAATTTTGTGGTGTTGCAACTGAAGCTCCCAGTGTGTTACCTGCTGCTCCCTGCACTCACCTGCACTCACACACACACACACAGAGGGGACCAGTGGGTGGCACAGGCACTTGTGCCACTTCCTGACGTGGAAACCCCATCAGCAGAAAATGTTCTAGGAAATGGTGAGGGTGCTTTGAATTTATTTTATTTATTTCTCACAGGGCTCTTAGGTTTAAGAAAGAAAAGCCCCTCTAATGCAGTTTGCTGGCAGGTGGTTGGAAAACCTGAAGGAAAGGAGGATTGGCAGTTTTTATATTTTTCCATACAATTATTCTCTGGGCTGTTTTGACTATGACTTTAGTGGCAAGGAATCTGTTTCATACAGGATTACTGAAAGTCTGCAGTTTTCTCCACCCACAGAGCAGCAGCCTCGATGCTGCTGTGGTGGTGCCAATGTGAGATCCCATCACAGCCTCTTGATTTTTTTTTAAATGTGATTTATAAATAGCCAAAATTAGGACTTCAGAGCAGCATTTGATGGCTTTGGCTATGGTTTTGGTTGGCCTTTATTTACATTATCCTTCAGTATTTGCCTCTCATTAATCTCCTCCACTTAATACATAGAAATGGCCTTGGCCTGAGCTGTGCTTTAGCTCTGCTCCCAGTAATAGGAAACACAATAAAAGTTCTTCTCTTTTTCAATATCACCTTCTTCACTTCAACTCTGTGGACCCAGCTACAGGTAAATTAGAATTTATCATGAAAACTTCCAAAATATTTTAAGAAATGCAACCATTCCCACCTCTGTCTTCCATCCTTTACATCAGAGAATCGAGTAGCAGAAATATTACATTTAAAAATAGCACAGCCTTCCTTAAATATTTTTCTAAATATTATTTCATATATTTTTTGTACTCCTGTTCGTGTTTGGAATGAGGCTGTGATGATTAAAGTGGACTTGATTTGCACTGGAAGACGTGGTGATATTGATACATCTCAAAATTCTCACCCAGCCTAAGACCAATTAATATTTCTTTGTAACTTAAATTTACTGGGTGAAGAAAAAAAAATAATATAAAAGAACCAGTGAAGCCAGTGTTTTCCTAAATCTCCAGCAAGTTTTGTAAAGTAAAACTGGAGCTGGAATATTATGGAAAAGAATTATAGAATCCCAGACTGGTGTGGGTTGGAAGGGACCTTAAAACTCATCTTGTTCCAACCCCCTGCCATAAGCAGAGACATCTTCTACTAGAGGTTAAAATTAAGTTATTCAATTGAAACTTTTTAAAATATACATAAAAATCAGTTTTCAAACCCTTTAGTTTTACATTTCTCTGACTTAACCACACTTAAAAACAAAATTAAAATATTCATCTATTATAAATCCAAATTAGCATGAGCCACTTGGAGCAATCCTGTTGTGTTTCGCTGCAGTTTGAAAACCAGGCAGTAGTGACACCGGTTTGGTTTCTTTTTTTTCTTTTTTTTTTTTTTTTTAACTCTCTGCTTCTGAACTGTGAATCTTTTTCTGCCTTGCCCCTGCTCAGCCACCACAAATCAGCCTTCCCACAGCCTGTGTGATATTAATCTCCGTGGGGCGGACACCTCAATGCAGGTGCTATAGCTCTTCCCCTCCTCCAGTTATTTCAGGTTTTAATCTCACTTCCTTTGATTTATTTACTTATGTCATGTGGAATGTGTCTGGCTTCTTGCCCTCTCCCTGCTTTCCCCTCTTGTACACACACACACACACACACACACACTGGGTGCCTCCTTGCTGTTCCATTGTTGTGAGCAGCTCTGGCTGCCGCTCCTCGGGACGCGCTTGTTTGCCGTCGTGTTCTGCCGCGATGAATTTCCTGCCGTTTGCTCGCTCTTGTTTAACTTTCTGTCGGATTATTACACCAATTGCTTCGGGTGTTTGCTTCGTTCGAAATGTATGAATCAAAATAACGGGGCTTGTGGTGCAGGGGAATCCAGGCTGTGCTGCAGCAGGGTTTGGTTTTGGGGGAATTTCCCTGGTCGCAGCATCCTGTGGCTGCACGCTCGCTCTCCCTCCTGCACTGGGCTCTTGGGAAGCTGATTCACTCTGGAAATAAAAGATCTCGCTGGAGGAAAGGGCAGGAGGAGGCTTAACAAGACAAATTCATGGGGTTTGTCACTAAGCAGCGAAATTTGTGGTATTTTGGCAGAGTGGAGGTGTTCGTGCAGGTGTTGGTGTGTGTGATGACGTCGGGGGAAAAGTAACCCCTGAGCTATTTACAAGGGCCCTGGAGGGATGGGACACAGGGAATGGTTTCCCACTGCCAGAGGGCAGGAATGGATGGGATCTTGGGCAGGAATTGTTCCCTGGGAGGGTGGGGGTGGAATTCCCAGATTTGCTGTGGCTGCCCCTGGATCCCTGGCAGTGCCCAAGGCCAGGTTGGACATTGGGCTTGGAGCACCTGGGACAGTGGGAGGTGTCCCTGCCATGGCAGGGGTGGAATGGGATGGGATTTAAGGTCCCTTCCAACTCAATAATTTTAGGATTTTCTGACTACAATCTCATGAACTCTCCACTGTCCCAGGTTGCTCCAAGTCCCATCCATCCTGGGCTTGGACACACAATAGAAGCACTGCAGCCCCACAGCAGGGATTGAACATCCACCTCCACCTGCTTGAGGTTTGACTGCCTGGGACAGCAGTAGTTTAATTGGAGGGATGTCACTGAAACACAGGAGGGTTAGTTAATCACCTAATAATTGCATATCTATTTTAAATTGCAATCTAGGAAAATATTTCACATCACTTTTCCATGCTGTGACTCTTTTGGTGACTCCATGTGGTTTTTATTTCTCTAACCCATCCAAACATCTCTGCTGCAGTGGCCTCAGTTGAATTTCTTGATTCTTCCTTGCAGAGGAAACAAGATCTCTATTTATCATCTGGTCAAATGCCTATGTCATTATTCAAGTTGCACATCTGAGGTCAGAGATAACATCAGATTTTTGACAGTATGGATGATTCAATATGAGGATGTTTTTCTAAAATAAGAGCAAAGTTTGCTTTTTTTTACTTTGGAAAAAAAGAGAAAAGATAGCAAACTTCAGGTTAATTAGATTGTTTAAGTTAAGATTGGGGATCTTGGTTAGAGGTGGGGTCTGACTTCATTTTGGTCTGGGCTTAAGGGAGGTGGAAATGTCACCGTGTCCATCCCCCTGGTCAGGCTGTGCTTGGGGTCTTCCTGACTTCATGGCAGACAGATCCAGGGGAACAGAACTCAATAGTTTCCCTGTGCAATGTGAGTTTAATATGTCAGTGAATACAGGTGGCTGCTGTGATTACTTTTTCATTAGTATTTGGTCCCTTTTCCTGCTCCACGCTCCGCTCCCATAAAGTTTGCTATTGAAGCAATGTTTTCCCCAGATTCATTGAATGGGTTTAAAGTGTAACACCCAACTGTTAAAATTATTGCATCTTTTCCTTCAACACCTTGTCAAATAAAATGTCTCATTACCATGCAAATAGAAATCCTTGCTGTTGCCAGGCAGGCAAAATGTTCGGGTGCAGATTACAAGTTGCTGAACCCCGGCGCTGCTCCAACGCGTCGGGAACAAACACAACTTCCATCCCAGCAGCCAGGCTTGATGGGCTGGGAGTGAGGAGGAAATGTCAGGCTGAGCCCCCAGACTGGAACAGCTCAATTGATGTTTCAGCTCAGCAGGGAGGGCTGGGCATGGCAGAGCTGAGGTGCAGCTGATGACGGTGCTGGGTCGGGATGTCGGATAAGGATGGGATCAATAAAACCCTGCCCGTGCCCAAAGGGGGATCACAGCAAGGCTGCAGGGGGACATCCCACTGGGACACGGGGTGCTGGGACAGGGGAATGGCCTGAAGGTGGAGAAAGGTGGGTTTGGATGGGATATTGGGCAGGAATTGTTCCCTGGGACGATGGGGATGGAATTCCCAGCTTTGCTGTGGCTGCCCCTGGATCCCTGGCAGTGCCCAAGGCCAGGTTGGACATTGGGGTTGGAGCACCTGGGACAGTGGGAGGTGTCCCTGCCATGGCAGGGGTGGAACGGGATGGACTTGAAGGTCCTTTCCAACCCAAACCACTCTGGGATTTTATGGTTCTGTGTAGAGAAAGGAATTAAATTTTATTCACTTCATGCCACCATGTCACCCCAGGGCCACATCCTTGGGTGGGCAGACCCAGCATGAGTTGGTGAAGCACTTGATGGCTGCTGAGCTGGGTGTTTTATATCAGCTTTCCTTGTACTAAAACATTGATTTTATACATTTTATGCATGAATATATTCGTTTAAAATTTGGGCATTAAGATCATCAACCCATATTCCTGTTTAGAGACCAGTTACTGTTAAGACAAACATTTGTGTGAGTCTCACAAAACCATTTCCTTGGTGCCAGTGACCTGAACCAGCTGCTCCCTCCTGAGTTGGTTTGTACAGATCCCTCCTGGAGAACCTAATTCACAGCAATTCCTTGGCAGGGAGTGGGTCACAATTTGTTTCAGAAGATGAACCAGTTCTTTGGGCAAAACTTGGAGTGATTTTTGAGACCTCCACCACTTTTTTCTCGCTGTTTACTCTTTCTAGGAAAATCGATTTTGCATGCAAACAATTAGCACTTCTTCTGCTGGTGTCTAGTCTTTAATGTCAATATTTTAGCTCTCTGTCTTTGCTGTTCAAAACACTAGGAATGGGTAATTCATCCAAAATAAATATGCAATTTTGAAGCTGATTTTCAAGCAGATGACTGTGAGGAGGTGCTGGAAACAAGCCAGTGGCTTCTCATCTTGTAGTTCCCAGAATTAATTTCCTCACAAGTGTGAAAAGCTACAATACAAAATTAATTCAATCCCCACTAAATGTTTCCCTTTGCCAGTCGTGTTCCGTTCTTTCAAGAAATTTTCCTTCTGTATTTTCTTTCATTCTTTGTGTCTCTTTCCAACAGCAGAAAAATAAAACCAGCAAAGTCCTACCTCTGAAAAAAAAAAACCAAAAAAAACCCAAACCAAACCAAACAAAAAAAAAAAAGAAAAATATTTCCAAAGTTGGATGATGTTTCTCCTTGCTTTCGTAGAGGGAAATGTTCTTTTCAGGCAACTTGTCTGAGGATAATTTCTGTATTTTATGGTGAGTTTTCTTAGAAACTAACTTCTCCTTTGCAGAGCATCTCCCCTGTGTTCTGCTCTCACTCCTTCATTAGGGAGATGGTTTTAGTTAATTACAGTGCACCTCAGGGTTGCTTTTTACAGAGGGGAGATGGAATTTCAGGCTTTTCGGGTCTCACACTCGAGATCAGTTTTATATCTCTCAAAAACAACACCTAGTTAAATGAACAAAAATATGCCATAAAGGAGGAATTTTGACATTATGTTAAAAACTAAAAAAATTGCTCATTTTTTTGTCCCACTCTGCTGAAATAAGGGATTTTTTTTAAAGTGATTAATGTTTCTATAAAATCCAATGTTATTTTTGAATGATTTTCAGAGTATCTTCAACTGCTCACACAGGTTCAAGATGTATAATACAACTTCATTCCTGATAAGACTTTTGTGCTAAGCTGCATTAAAATACCAGATTTTATTGGGAAAAGAATTGGCTGAATGGATGGGATTTCTTCAGCTGTAAATACATGACAAAAGAGAGCTTTTTGTGGGTTTTTTTTTTTTTTTTTGAGAATCCTCTTTGTTACAAAGCCACAGTTTGAAGTTCTGGATTTGATAACTGTAGATATTAATATGGGTTAGAAAGTCAGAAATCGCCTTGAGAGCCTTGTCCTCTTGAATCCCCAGTGCCAGAATATTTTTCTGGGAAGCAAAATTGCCTTTTTCATGAAAGAGTCAGAGTGTCACCAACTATGGATGAGTGCTATCAGCTGTCTCCTGAGACTATTTCATGGAATTTTTATTCTTGCCTCCAAACTGTGGCACCGTTCCCTCTTCACCTCTCAAATTGAATGAAATAAGAAGCTTTCTGTCTTAGCATCTCAAAATCCTCTGGTGCTTCCAGTCCCTCCTTGTCAGGCACACTTGGGTATTTTTTTTATTTTTTTTTTTTTTCCTTTTTATTGACTAAAAAGAACTGGAGGCTTTATCCTCCAGCACGAGGTTTCTTGACCAAATATTCTGTGTGGATTTTTGCTGTCCTTGGCTTGGAACCACCAAGGAACCTCCTGCAGCACAGACTCCTCCTGATTTCCGTCACGCTTCGACACCAAACATCCAATTTTTTTGGGGGGGGGGGGAGTTTCCACATGGATTTGAGACCTCCAGTTTCCCATCAGGTATGTGATTGATAGTTTAACCCCATCTGAGTGTCTGAAGGCTGCATTTCCATCCAGTTCAATTCCACAGTTGTGTGGTGAAGGGTGAGTTCACTCCCGCAAAGTCGCGCGGTCCCAAAATTTCGCTGTCGAATTTTTTCTGCCGTGTGAGACCTCAGCAATATCTGATCTCCTGCAGGGAGGGAGGTGATTCCAGGTAAATAACTGCAATACAGAAATACCTGACACCAAACATGTTTTCTAAGTCGAGTGGCCACTGCCTGGAAGGTGCAGCCGAGTCCCTGTAGCATTTTCTGTTGCACCTTCTCTGAGTGTGACACTGAATTCCAGCTTGGCCTTCCCCAAAGGACAAAACTCTCCTCCCCCTTGATCTTTAAAATTAAGCACTAATAACCCTAAAGCCTGAGTGGCCAAAACTGTTTTAATGGCAGAGATTATTCAAATTGATGACCAGGATTTATTTTGTATAAAATCCAGCAATATTAATGTCATCTTGTGATTGAACTTTTCTTATTTTAGTTAAAATAGGTGCTGTAGTAAGGATGAGAAGATGCAGAAGGCTCCAGAACTTCTCTGTAGGGAGAAACTCCCCCTCAGAGAGTCAGAAAATATTTCTTTCTAGAAGTGTGTGATTGACTTTGACCTCTGGAGTACAAGAACTGGTGCTGTGGGGGTGAAAGGAGGGGATTTCCACGTTCAGGGTCTGTCAGAGAATGAGTTATGGGTATTTTTTTTGTTGTTCAAAAAGAAAGCTGTGCTGTGCTCTAGGTCTCTCCCAGCTCTGCTGGTTTGTGGCACCTTCTGAAGAGACAACTCCAGTTGCTCTGGGGTAAAATGTGGTTGATAATATCACAGGAAATTCTGCATTTCCTGCAAGCAGCTTGGTACAGATTCTGCTCGGTCCCAAAATCACTTGGGCTGCTCAGAAATAATAGAAATGTCAGATTAGCATTACTGGACACCCAAAAAAAAAAATTCATTGCAAGCTTCCCATGTTCCTCAGATGGATAAACATTGGAAGGGAATGTGACATTGGAATCTGAGAGCAACAAAGGCAAAGCATAAACAGGTTTTTTTTCAGGTATTTGTTAGCGAGAGGAATGCAGAGCGTTCGGCTCCAGCAGGAAACCCAACTTTTGAGAATGGGAAATGGGCTTTTCTGTCCAATTCTGTGTGCAGATGCAGAACTGGAAAGCTCCATATCCTGTGCTGCTGCAAGCCCTCGTCACAACTGGAGCGGAATTTCTGCCAAACATCTCTGGTTCACTGCTTCCCGAGGTGTCTGGACGTGCACTTGTGTGTGGGCAGCTGAGGCTGAAGGCAATTTTTATAATTATGCACCTCTGAAAAATCAAATGTAAGTGTAAAGCTTGGCGTGCTCTCTGATAGTGTGAAAATCTGTTCTGGGGAGACACAAATCGCTGCATTTTGGACTATTATTCCCATCTGAGCTGCACAGGCCACATGAGGAGTGGCAGCGTGGCTGTCAACAGAAAGGCCAAGGACCCTGAGCTTCACAGGCTGCTCCAAACCCTGCTGTTGTTATTCCCAGAAAAAATTACTGTCAAAAAAAAAAAACCCCAAAAAAACAAAACAAAACCCCACTTTGCAAAGCCATAATAAATCCACTGGAGCCTCTTCTGTGGTGTGCTGGAAGAGGGGGATGGATATTAAATCTAATGCTGCTTTGGTTTGCTGCATTTTGGAAAGTCTGAGGTTGAAATCCCACTTTCTTTTTTGTGTGTTTTTTAGATATTTGTAGTTTTCAGCCTGAGGGATTCCTGCTTCCCTCTGGTTTTCAGGTTGCTCTGTCCCTTTCGGGGTTTTGGGTGGTGGGAGGAGAGGATACAGAACTGAAACCACGTTTAAAAATTGCTGCATTTCCTAGGTGTGTTCATCTCATCACTATCCCAATATCAAGCAAGAAAACAAATTTGTTAAATTAAAAAGAGCCAACGTTTTCCCATTTTCTCAGGAAAATACTAAAACTCGGATTTTGAACATCAGACAGTTAAATGGGTTCAATGTCACTGAATTGCCTGGAATAATTCACTCCTAAAACCTTTAACTGGGAAGAGTTGGAAATACAGTGTTAAATTTTACTGTGGCAGTTTTAAGCAGCAAATTGATCTTTCTTTAGGCTTTGTAAAATAGATTAACCCTCAGGTCAGGCTGATCATGAGCATTCAGATGCATTAGTACAGTTTGCCCAAATTTAAAGACTCTTGGTTGAAGTATTTGTAAATCCTCAAGCCAGGCTCTTCTTGCAGGGTGCAGTTGGTGGTGAGGAGACAGCCAGGATAGAAGAGAGCCTAAAAAATGCAGATATTCATATTTTTGTGAGGATTTGTTTCTCATTTATTTCCCAGGCAGGGAGCTGTGCCAGCAGCACTTCCAAGCAATGCCTTCCCTGCCCAGGAGCCAAGGGGTGCAGAAAACTCCTCAGGTTCTACAGAGAATGGGTTGAAAATATTTCAGGAATATTTTCGTTGTCCCCTGTCCCTCAGGATGAATGTGGTCTCCTGAATATTCTCTGGATCAATCCTTTTATCATCCCCCTGAAGGGTGGGCTGTGTTTATATACCTTTGCTCTTCTCACTTGGGGCTTCATGGCTGTATTTTTATGATTTTTTATGAACAACTATTCTGAACAAAACCAAAAAAAAAATTATGAAGACATTGCTAACATTTAAGCAAACTTTTCCCACAGAAAACTCCTTTTAATGCGAGTTCAGGGTTGTTCTTTCCTGATTTCAACATGAAATAAATTTATTTTCAAATGGCAATTTTGAACACTCGTTACAGCAGATTGTTTTGTCTTCCTTTTGCCTTAATCCCACCAACATGAAAGAGGGCATAAGGGGAAAAGGGAAATAAATGAGAGGAAAGAAGGCAACAATTCAAATCTGCCTGCATTGGATGTGGGAATTTGATGAACCAAATACTGCTTTAGTCCCTACACATTTTTATTTGGAGAGGATTTGTGGAATTAAGGATATGTATTTTTTTTTCCCATTTAAACTTGCACAAGGCAGAGGGAGAGTTCCACTTTTAAAAACCAGAGTGGTGAAGTGGAGGAGTTTTGATTTTAGGTGCTGTTTAAAAGTTTCAGACATAAGGAATATCATAATTTTGTTGAGATGAACTACTAAATCTGGTATTTGCAGTAAAATCTTTTACACCATGTCCATGCTTAAAGACACAGATTGTAGATAGAGGGGGGGGTGAAGATCTTGGGTTTTTGTTCTGATTTATTCTGATTTGAGTCATGACATAAAGCTGGAAAATGGAATAAGTGGCTGTGGAAGTGTAGATCAACAATCCCAAAGAAAAAAAAAAAAAAAACGGGAAAATCTGCAAATTTAAAGCAGTGTCCTTGGAAAAAAAACCAGGGAATAATAATCCCAGATGGAAAGCAGAGTTCTTACAGGGGGCAGGTTTAGGACAGAATCTGCCTCTAATTAAAGGGGAGGGAATTCCAGTGTATGGAAAAGGAAGATTGTCACTGGAAACCTGCATGGCTCCATCATGGGCTGGCCCTTCAAAAGCCTTAAATATCAGAAAGAAAAAAGGGCAACTCACCTCCAGGAAAAAAAGAAAAAATTACAAAAGGAACAACACCAGTGTACAGAGCCAAAATAAAGAAGGGAAAATCCAGATGGGAGTAGCAGGAGACCCAGAGAAATCCATTGAGGAGCACATTAGGAATAAGAGGAAGACCAAGCCCAGTGTTTGGTGTGCTCCTTGAGGGAAGCAGGGAGCCATTAGCAAATGAGACTGAAGTGTTCAATGACTTTCTGCATTTGTTTTCAATTAAAAAGGAAAAAAAAAAAAAAAATCAAAAGTGAGCAGATGGTTTGCACAATTAATAGCAGGAGCAAATGGATGAGATCTCAGCCTAGGAGATCTAGTGACACAGTCCTGCCCCTTCTAAAAGGCCTGATTGTGTAAATCTGAGGATACTTGAGGGACTGGCTGCAGCACTTGCAGTCCCACTTTGGAAAATCCACGGAGGCTGGGAGAGCTCCTGGGTCTGGGAGGAGCACCTGGAATGGTAGGATTTGGGTTTCCTTTGGTTTATTCTAAGTTTTTGATTGCAAGCACTTAGATGGTACCAAGGAAGGTGTCCAAGGCCAGGTTTGGAGAATCCTGGCAGAGTGGGAGGTGTCCCTGCCCATGGCAGGGGGTGGATGGGATGAGCTTGAAGGTCCTTCCCACCCCAAACCATCCCATAATTCTGGAAGGAAGGGTGCAGCATCCATTGTGGAGCTGGCAAATTCTGGGTTTATCAATTTCTTTTTCCATAAGTGAGAATGTTTTGATTTTCAGTGAGGCTTTGGACCTCCTCAGAGGCTGATCTTGGTGCTGAGTAGAGGGTTGAGCTGGCACAGTCCTTGCATCTGCAGGTGGGAGGGATTGGAGCTTCACTGGAGAGTGGAGCCTGTGTGTGAAATAATTCCTGTGCATGAAGAATTCTTGTGCAGGTGATGCAGCTGAAAACTGGCAGCTGCTCTCTAAAGGTCTTTATCAAGATTAATCAACCAACAAGTCCAAGGCAGGCAGCTTTGGGAGAAGACTTTCCAAAGGAATTTTTCCAGAGTCTAACTTTTCTGTCGTTTCTCCATTTACTTAATTGCTTGGGTTAGTGTCTTCTGCAGGTTAGCTGCATTAGATTTGGTTTTTATGATTTAGGTGACACTTACTTGAATCAAAAATACGACTTTGTGACTAGGCTAGAGTGCCATTTTGCATTTAATTTCCTAACTGCAAGGAAGTTAAAAAGTTTTAAGAAGTATTGGGGGAAAAAAAGATCAAGGAAGACAGTGTGGGAGAATTTATTTTATTACAGTGCCAGCGATTACTTAACATATACAAATTATGAAATGTATCTGGGAGTGGAGATAATGTATCTTAAAGCATCTCATGTTTAGGTTCATGGAGAGCTCTATTTAAAATCAGAAATGCATGTTTTATGGTGGATTAGCACGTCCATCAGTGTGTAACCAGTTCACTTTCTGGAGTTATGTGCACAAATATCTGTACTATATAATGCCATCGTAAAGCAAAGTGCATCCAGGTAGAATTACTGAGCCCATCATGAATAAATATGGTGCCTTTCTTCATCATCAGTATTAAAAGCCATGTGACTTCTTTATTTTCATAAGAAGAAGGTGATATTTAAAGCTTTAACAGTCTGAGATTTGGGTTCTTGGGTGTCCTTGGTTTGTCTGAAGTTGAGCATCCACTCAGGAATAATTCTTATTTACCACCACAGCAGAGTTAAACACTTGTGTTGGCCCAGAGTTGTAAAAGATGCTGCAAAGAACATCTAAATCTCTATTAAGGAAATATTTCAATAAAAATTTTAATAAAAAAATAAGATTTTAATTGGGAAAATGTTAAAAATAACGAGCAAGTAAGAGCAATGAACTCAATTAGGGAATATCTGCATTGCCACTCACCAGCCTGCCTGGGTCCTCTGCCCCCTCCTCAGCTGGGTGGCAGCAGGGTGAGAAATAAATGATTTCATAGAGTCACAGAATCCCACAATGGTTTGGGATGGAAAGGACCTTCAATCCCACCCAGAGCCACCCCTGCCATGGCAGGGACACCTCCCACTGTCCCAATGTCCAACCTGGCCTTGGGCACTGCCAGGGATCCAGGGGCAGCCACAGCAAAGCTGGGAATTCCATCCCCACCCTGCCAGGGAACAATTCCTGCCCAATATCCCATCCATCCCTGGAGGTGGGAGCCATTCCCTGTGTCCTGGCACTGTGCTCAGCATTCCTCTCCTCTGCTGCCATTACACTCTTGATTCACCCCTGGCTGCTTGATTCAGTTTGCTAATCCAGGAAAAAAAAAAAAAAATCAGCGTAGCTTCCCTTCGTTTTCCCCAAATGTTAGAGCTGTGATTTGATTTTCTGCTGGCTGCTGACCTATCCAGACAATACAGCACTCCTTGTCATTTTTTAAGGGTGAAACAGAGTTTTCCATTTTATGTCTTACTTTATTTGTATTTTTTCCCCCAACTCTTGATTAATGCAGCCTAAAAGAAGTGAGAGCCATCTCCCAGGGCTGCAGGGAGAACTTCCCCTCACACTGGGGGAAAGAGCCTCGTTGGAGCCCAGGGCTGTGTGACACTGGAATGGTGACACAGAGCTGAGAGCAGGGTCCTGGCTGTGTGACACTGGAGTGGTGACACAGAGCTGAGAGCAGGGTCCTGGCTGTGTGACACTGGAGTGGTGACACAGAGCTGAGAGCTGGGTCCTGGCTGTGTGACACTGGAGTGGCACAGAGCTGAGAGCAGGGTCCTGGCTGTGTGACACTGGAGTGGCACAGAGAGCTGAGAGCAGGGTCCTGGCTGTGTGACACTGGAGTGGCACAGAACTGAGAGCAGGGTCCTGGCTGTGTGACATTGGAGTGGTGACACAGAGCTGAGAGCAGGGTCCTGGCTGTGTGACACTGGAGTGGCACAGAGAGCTGAGAGCAGGGTCCTGGCTGTGTGACACTGGAGTGGCACAGAGCTGAGAGCAGGGTCCTGGCTGTGTGACACTGGAGTGGTGACACAGAGCTGAGAGCAGGGTCCTGGCTGTGTGACACTGGAGTGGCACAGAGAGCTGAGAGCTGGGTCCTGGCTGTGTGACACTGGAGTGGTGACACAGAGCTGAGAGCAGGGTCCTGGCTGTGTGACACTGGAGTGGCACACAGAGCTGAGAGCAGGGTCCTGGCTGTGTGACACTGGAATGGTGACACAGAGCTGAGAGCAGGGTCCTGGCTGTGTGACACTGGAGTGGCACACAGAGCTGAGAGCAGGGTCCTGGCTGTGTGACACTGGAGTGGCACAAAGCTGAGAGCAGGGTCCTGGCTGTGTGACACTGGAGTGGCACAGAGAGCTGAGAGCAGGGTCCTGGCTGTGTGACACTGGAGTGGCACAGAGCTGAGAGCTGGGTCCTGGCTGTGTGACACTGGAGTGGCACAGAGAGCTGAGAGCAGGGTCCTGGCTGTGTGACACTGGAATGGTGACACAGAGCTGAGAGCAGGGTCCTGGCTGTGTGACACTGGAATGGTGACACAGAGCTGAGAGCAGGGTCCTGGCTGTGTGACACTGGAGTGGCACACAGAGCTGAGAGCAGGGTCCTGGCTGTGTGACACTGGAATGGTGACACAGAGCTGAGAGCAGGGTCCTGGCTGTGTGACACTGGAGTGGCACAGAACTGAGAGCAGGGTCCTGGCTGTGTGACACTGGAATGGTGACACAGAGCTGAGAGCAGGGTCCTGGCTGTGTGACACTGGAGTGGCACACAGAGCTGAGAGCAGGGTCCTGGCTGTGTGACACTGGAGTGGCACAAAGCTGAGAGCTGGGTCCTGGCTGTGTGACACTGGAGTGGCACACAGAGCTGAGAGCAGGGTCCTGGCTGTGTGACACTGGAGTGGCACAAAGCTGAGAGCAGGGTCCTGGCTGTGTGACACTGGAGTGGCACA